>JAQIWP010000079.1:0-45388 GCA_034695525.1 Euzetes globulus
AAGCAAGCCTATTTGAGAAACATTTTTTCTTAAATGTTCAGGTATATGTAATGCTCAGCAGTTCAGATGTGCGAACGGGACGTGTATTGATATAAAACTGCGCTGTAATAACATTTATGATTGTGTTCCTGACGGCAACGATGAGTCGGGTTGTGGTCAGTAAACAATGAATTATCGAAACAATTGTCTAAACTCTTATGTCAACAATGAATAGAGTGCTCTTACAATAACTTTCGTTGCTTTGACGGCGGATGCATTGATAGATCACTGCTTTGCAATGGAATCGCTAATTGCTTTGATAATAGCGATGAGACTAACTGTGCCGGTAGTCGACTAACATTTGCTTATTTAATGTATATATAAATGACAAATATTTTGAATTACAGATTCGGAAACACATTGCGATCAAATCGGAAGTTTAACCACTTCTCCGAGCCCTTCAACTGGTCTGTGCCATTGTAAGCCTTCAGTGACAGGAGCGCGTTGTGATCAGTGCAGAGCTAATTCATTTCATTTGAGCGAAGAATCGCCCAATGGTTGCATAGATTGCTTCTGTTTTGGAGTCACCAAAGCATGTCTTTCCAGCAATTGGTTGCGAGATTACATCGAACTTAAGTTTATTAATGATCCAAATGTCATAAAATTAACGGATTTGGATAAGAATGTAGTCATTGACAGAAATTTTAGAATTGATTATCAAAATCACGAATTGGTTTATCGGGAATTCACACTTCAGCCTAAACTCACTTACTATTGGAGTCTTCCCACAGAATTCTTAGGCAATAGAGTGGTCTCTTATGGAGGAAATCTTAATTACACTTTCAGGTGATTTTATTTATTCCTTATATTTTAATAATCTTTAATTTCTATGTCAGGTTCGACAGAGGTTTTCTTTCACATCCTTCAAATGACCCCGACATCCAAATATCGGGAAATGGAATCAAAATAATCTATAAACATGACAAGATTTTTCAAACAGGAGTAGTTAACTCGGTTTCAGTTCCTCTCTATGAAAATCTTTGGCTTTCGTTCGATGGGCAGCGTCTGAGTCGTGACAAATTCATGACTGTTTTAGCGGACATTGATTCCATTCTACTTAAAGCAACACATTCTTCAGATGTGATAGCAGTCAGTCTTCTGTCTGTTACTCTGGATATAGCTATTGATAGGTTGACGGGCGGACGTGGTTTCTCCCGAACGGCTTCTTCTGTTGAGATGTGTCGTTGTCCTATTGGATATCAGGGATTGTCATGTGAGCAATGTATTCCAGGATATACAAGAGCTGCCATCAGACCTAATCTTGGACAGTGTGAGCCTTGCTTTTGTAACGGACACTCCAGTGACTGCGATCCGAAAACAGGAATATGCAAAGTATTGTCCGCTCATCAAAGCATAAATGAATAATAATTAATTAAATGTTGATATTTTAGAACTGCCAGCACAACACCAAAGGAGACTTTTGTGAAGAGTGCTCAGAGGGTTATATTGGAGACCCCAGTCGGGGAACACCTTATGACTGCAGTCTCGACAAAGGTATTCTTTATTTATTAAACTTTAAGTACTTTACTCACTAGATATCAAATATTTTATATAAAATCTAATTATATTCAATACTTTGAAATAGTAGTGACTCCCTGTCAGTGCCATTCAAGTGGAAGTCTATCCCATGAATGTGATTTCAACCAGAACTGTTTGTGCAAAAAGAACGTTCGAGGAATAAATTGTGATCAATGTTCTGAGGGATACTTCAATCTAGAAGAGAGGAACCCGAATGGGTGCACACAGTGCTACTGCTCAGGAGTGACTCGAAGATGTAGTAGCAGTTCATATTTTCGGAATCAAATATCAATGCGATTACAAGACTTATCTAATCCTTACGAACATAACTTCCAACTGAGCAACAGATATAAATCAAAGCTTTTCTCTGAAGGAATTATAGTGAACCCTGGTCAAAATGAAGTCAGCTTTGCTTCTTTCAGCAGAGACTTGATTTCGGAAACACTATTCTGGACACTCCCCGAAATGTTCTTGGGAAATAAAGTGAGTCTTTTCAGAAAATATAACTGATTTGCTTATCAGACGATTGTTTCAGTTGACATCATATGGCGGAAGATTATATTATACCCAACAATACACTGTTAGAGGAACGGGTGATCTCTATTCCGATGCTGACATCGAAATAACTGTAAATTTTTAATACAATTCGATTCAATTGAAAAATTAAATAAAATGCAAAATATTTAGGGAAATGGTTTAACTCTGCTATTCGTAAACAATAAAGTTCTATATCCGGATCAAACTCAGACTTATGATTTAGAACTGAAAGAAGGTCTTTGGCAGAGAATCGATTCTAACAGATATAAGGCATCGGATTTGGCCAATAGAGAAGATTTTCTTCGCGTATTGTCTAATATCGAAGATTTTTCAATCAGAGCCACATTTCACCCCCAAATGCAACAAACTATTATCGCTAATATCAGATTAGATACCGCTGTTCCCCAAAACACAGGACTTTCCTTAGCTCTAGAGGTAGAACAATGTGTCTGTCCTCCCGGATACGTTGGTCTATCTTGCGAGGAATGTGCTCCCGGCTATATTAGAGATAGTTCTACTCCTGGTTACAGTCGTTGCACGCGATGTAACTGTAATTCTCATTCAGAAACTTGTGACCCAAACACTGGATTCTGTGTTGTGAGTACTTTTAATACTCATTCAAATAAAATTTATTAATTGTATGTTCAGTATTGTCGACACAATACAATCGGCGAAAATTGCGAGAAGTGTGCCCAGGGCTTTTATGGCGATGCGGCACGAGGTACACCTGATGACTGCAAACCATGTCCCTGTCCTCTCACAATGCAATCGAATAGTTTTTCGTTGACTTGCCGTCTTGACTCTGATGGACAGCCGACTTGCAACGCATGTGAAGCCGGTTATAGCGGAAGGAATTGTGAACAGTAAGCCTTAATTCCATTCAAACCAATTCATCGACAATTCTTTTAAAAGGTGTTCCTTTGGATATCGCGGAAATCCATTACAGCCTGGAAGCAAATGTGAACTCTTCACTACCTCCGGGCCTACTATTCGAGTTCGAATTGATGAACCAAAAGTACAGAGAGTACCGATCGGGTCAGCCGTCACTTTTCGATGTAATGGTGTCTCACAAATAAGTGATGTAATGTTATATTGAATTTCCGTTTATTTTTTCAACTAAATGTCATTTTTAACGATTTGAAGATCACTTATAACTTGGTTTGGACTAAAGAGACGGGATCTTTACCTTCCAGAGCATCGGAAGCGAGTGGAATACTTACTATACCTGATGTGAGACCAGAATATAGTGGAGTTTATATCTGCACCGGTTCTGATTTGCAGAGTGTAGCACAGGACCATGCTACATTAATTGTTGAAACAAGTGACCAGCCGGCAGTCCCGAGGGTCAGAATAGAACCTTTTTATCAAGAAGTAAATGTCGGCGATCCGGTTGAGTTTAGATGCACTGCGGAAGGATATCCGCCACCAGAAATGCGATGGACCGGAGGCCGCAATAATATTTTGAATCCGAGTTCAACCTTTTTGAACGGTGTATTCAGAATCCCTTCGGCGCGAAAGAGCGATGAATCAGAATACTTTTGTCACGCCAGTAATTCTGCCGGAACTGATTCTGTGCGCACTGTCCTCTTCGTTAAAGGAGAAGAGAGCGCAGATTTTGGCACCAAACCACACGTCACCATATCTCCCGTCAATTATGAAGGAAGAAGAGGAGAGAGCGTGAAATTTGACTGTAAAGTCACTGGAAGTCCAATTCCTGATCTTCATTGGACCTATTCAGGAGGTGATCTGCCACTTGACTCGCGACAGATCGGAGGTCTGCTTATACTGACAAGGATCACAGAATCCCATCAGGGATTATATACGTGTACAGCCCGCAATAGTCATGGCACAACTCAGGCTCAAGCTCGCCTATCGATAGAATCAGGCCGTGCCATTCCCACTGCTAAAATTGAGCCGGAAAGACAAACTATAGTCCAGGGGCAGAGTGGCCAATTGAGGTGCATTACTAGTGGAAATCCTGTACCGACTATAAGTTGGCAGAAAATAAGTGGAGATTTATTGCCAATTAGACACAAAACAAGCGGTGAAACACTTTTTATTGAAAACGCTGTCATCGATGACAGGGGTCTCTATGTATGCAAAGCTGACAATCGCGAGGGTTCCGCACAAAGCTCTGCGATCGTCGAAATTGAAAGAAGAGAAATACCTGCTATTGAAATCTATCCAGAATCAACTCAAGTTGTAGTCAGAGGGGGAAGGTATTCTTTTTTGTCTTGGTATTCACTTAAAACAATAACTTAAATCTATTCTTAAAGCGCATACTTTCAATGTCGGGTTACGGCAGGCATTCCATTGCCTTCAATAGAATGGCGCCGAAAAGACGGGAGTCTTTTCACTCAATTCACAGAAATACTCGATGGAGTCATTCGCTTCAATAGAGTGACTGGAGATGAAGAGGGTCACTACATTTGCTCTGTAAGGCTAACCATATTTTTACATAATTTTTATTTATTTTGACTTTTTGTGTCAATTGTCAAAAGGCCGATAATATCGCTGGAAGAGTGAGCGCTGACGCCGATCTTCGAATACAAGGATCACCTACTCTGAAATTATTACAGTCCAGTCCTTATAGAGTTCGACCCAATGAAAAGATACGATTAGAATGCCTTGCATTCGGAGACCAGAATCCCACTTTGTCCTGGCGAAGAGTCCAATACTCTGGCATTGACACTACACTTATCAGTCAACAAGATGGTAGCAAGACTATTTTGGAAATCTTAAACGTGTCGGCATCAGATACCGGGACATACAAAGTCTGATTCCCATTTCATAATTTTATAACTTTTATAAATGATTTTTAAACGAACAGTGCGTTTATTCCTCGTCTTCCGGGATAATTGAGGAAAGAATTCAATTGATAGTCGAAGACGATTCTGTCGGATCAGTTGTTCCAAATATTGTGGTCGAAGATCGAGTAGTAACGGTTGCGGCCGGAAATAGAGCCGAATTGAGATGTTTTGTCAGAGGAACAGCCCGTCCCGTAGAATTAAGATGGGTTCGTACAGGAAATCAGTCACTCCCTTCTTCTTCGCGAGTAGAAAATGGCATTCTATATATTACTGACGTAAAGCCTCAGGACAGCGGTGAATATCAATGCCTGGGAGTAGTTGATGGAAAATCAGTGTTATTTGAGGCCAGAGCTCGTTTGGCGGTTGTCGGTAAGTTGATTGACAGCGCCGTCATTGTAATATTGCTTTCTTCACTGATTATAATACTACTTGCATTCCTTACCGCAAGGTATTTGGGCAAGAGGTAACGCTCTATTCTTCTTTTTCCTACTAATTAATCGCTTGTCTAACTCTTTTATGTTCCGTTCCTAACATTTTATCGATTCATTAGCACCGCCTAGAATTCAATTACAACCAACCCGTCAGACTGCAAGACCAGGCGATACAGTAACTGTAGATTGTATCGCAACTGGAGATCAGCCTATCACTATTGACTGGAGCAAAATTGGAGGAAATCTACCGACAAATGTATTCTCTCACGTCGGCAGACTTGAAATTAGAGGAATTCAGTTATCAGACGCCGGGAGGTTCCTTTGCACTGCCGTTAACGCCGCCGGAAAGACTGAGGGCGTCGCCGAAGTTATTGTAGATGATTCAGATTATAAGGATATTCTTCGAAAGGAAGAAACGGCATTTGTTGGCTCTAATATTGAACTGAAGTGTCAATTTGGTGGTTCGCCTCCACCGACCATTAGATGGTCTAGGGACTCGACCGCACTTCCCAACAATTCAAGAGAAGTCAACAACGAGTTATGGATTCGAAACGTACGACTAGAGAACGGCGGACGATATGTAAGCATAAGTTGTGTCCAAATCAGACAATTTATATATCAATCAAACAGATATGTACCGCAACTTCCAGTCTCGGAATACTGTCTCGCGATTATGTCGTTCTCAATGTCAGAGGTATCAAACAAATACATATTTGAGTGAAATATCGTTTCTCTAAATTAGTTGTTATTATTATTTGCTTTTATGTTTATCCCGATTATGTTTTTGATTTTGATTTGATTGCAAGAAAAACAATGCGAAACAAATCAATTCAGATGTCACGACGGAAACTGTATTCATATTAGATATCATTGCAACCAAAAGTATGATTGCCCTGATTTTTCAGATGAATATGACTGCACTGGTATTCACTTTAAGTTCTAATTTCTATTATACTTCAAAAACTTAACCAAAGAATTTTGAAATTTCATTTTCTTTCCAGTAATCCCTTCTCTTGAAGTAAAAGTGGTTCCGAGTAAAGATAGGGTCTATTTGGGTGATCAGCTCACACTTCAATGTCAGGTGTCGGGCGACCCTTCAGCAAGGGTTGAATGGAAAGGCATAAGTCGAAATGGACCATTTCCTGATAATGTGGTGGTTCGCGGAAATACTTTGATCGTGAATGAAGTCAACTCTGAAAACGGCGGAATTTATCGGTATTTTCCTATTTGTTGCAATCATTTGTTTAAAACTTGACATATTTAATAGATGTTCAGTAGACACATATGCTGGAACATTTAATGGCGACTATGTACTGGCCATTCAGGGTAAGTCGTTTTCATTGAAGTCCATAATAAATTATTATTAAACTTTTTAATATCTATTAATACTGTCAATGGATTTATTTGTGAGTTTTTTTATTAAATATTTATTAACAAATTTAATTCAAACGAATGTTCGATAAAACGTTTCGATTGACAAATCTGTTAGAAATGCCGACCATTGCTCCCGACGCAGTCGAAAAGAGATCAGCCCCTTTTGGTACAACTGTAGTAATGGATTGTCAGACAAGTTTAGAACTACCGGTTGCATATTCCTGGGCTAAACAAGGAGACTCTCTATCATCTGAAGCCACTGTTGACGATGAAGGAGTCATTACCATTCCAAATGTGAGAGGACAGGACGCAGGCACTTACATCTGTACCGCAAAGAATCAATATGTCACCATTGAAATACCAACTATTTTGGTGGTAACAGGTGTTATACCTCGCTTTTCTCAGAGCCCCGCCTCTTATATGGTTATGCCTACACTGCCCGACGCTTACCTGATTTTTGAAGTCCAGATCTCATTTAAACCGGAAAATCCAAACGGTCTGATACTATACAACGGACAGATCCAACACTCAGGAGATTTCATTTCATTGGGACTGACTGACAGTCGCGTTGAATTTAGATATGAGTTGGGGTCGGGTGTTGTTTTGCTCACAAGTGAAAAACCAATCGAAATGAATAAATGGCATTCTGTCAGAATTGGACGCAACGAAAAGGATGGATTCCTCCAAATCAACCAACAAATGGAAATAGTTGGTTCCGCCACCGGCAAGTTTAAAGGGTTAGATCTTTTAGAGCCCTTATATATTGGAGGAGTTCCAGATTTTGCACAGATATCGAAACAAAATGGATTCGATCGCGGATTTGTGGGTTGTATCAGTTTATTCAAAGTCGGGTCAGTCGCTCATGAATTGGTTAACGAAGCAGAGTCTCATTCAGTCACAAATTGTGAGACCTGTTCCTCAAATCCTTGCGTTAATGAAGGAGTTTGTCAAGAAACAGCTTTGAGCTCTTTGGGGTATAAATGTGTCTGTGCCCCAGGATTTTCCGGTCAAGACTGTGAAAAAATAGGAGACGCCTGTTATCCCGGAGTTTGTGGTTCTGGTCGGTGTATAAATAAGTTGAGCGGTGGTTTCGATTGCTACTGTCCTCTTGGCAAAACTGGCCTCAGATGTGAGAGGAATGTTATAATTATAGAGCCGTCTCTCTCTAAAGACTCATATTTGGCGTATCCGACGCCCAAAAATCACGTGAGAAAAATGAGTCTAAAGATCAAAGTAAAACCCAAAAGATTAGAGGACGGGTTGATTGTGTATAGCGCACAGAACCACGACGGACAGGGAGACTTCACTTCCCTCGCCATCAAAAATAAAACAATCGAATTTCGTTTTGATACCGGTTCGGGACCGGCTATTCTCCGAAGCTCTGAAAAATTAGAAACTGATCAATGGGTAAATATAGCGGCAGAGCGGGACTTGAGACAGGGATGGCTTACTGTTGGAAGCAGCCCTACAATTTCTGGTGAATCTCCAGGAAACACTCGGGGTCTGAATTTGCGACTCCCACTATATATCGGGGGTGTAGACAAACTGCAAGTGACAATCGCTCCTTTGGCTGAAACAACTCATGGCTTTTATGGATGTGTGGGACACGTGAGTCATAATATTGTCGCTTCAAAAACGACAAATTACTTACATTTACTTGAATCAGATCGAAGTGAATAGAGTGGAAATGGATTTAATCAACTCAGTAATAGACGCCGCAAATGTCGCTGATTGTGGATCAGACTCGCCCTGTCAGAGGTCGCCCTGTCTTAATGGTGGTGAATGTAATGAAATCGATATAACAGACTTCGAGTGTATTTGTCCGGAAAGCTATAGCGGTTTGTCATTGCGTTCAGTGTTTGACTTTCAAAGTTTATATGATTCCCAAAATTTCAGGTAAACTCTGTGAGCGTAGAAACGGTGTCTGCGAACTAATGAATCCGTGCAAAAACGGTGCCGACTGCCAGAACATTGACTCAAGCTTCAAATGCTTCTGTTCCATTGGATTCAAGGGTGAAATCTGTAGTGAACGACAAGAGTTCCCTGATCCTCAATCGGTCAAATTTGTCGGCGACGGCTTTCTTACTCTAAGTGGTGATTATTTCCCACATGTCCTGAGTTTGGCCGATGAGGTCATCAGATTTACAGTCACCACACAAGAAGATGAAGGAATTATATTCTATCATGGACAAACACCTGAGACTAATGGCCAAGATAAGGATTTCTTCGCCATTGCTATGAGTGACGGCCGAATTGAGTTCAGTTTCGAGTTAGGCAGCGGTCCCGCAAAAATCCGATCCGATGTCAGAGTGAATGACGGACTCCGGCATATTGTTCTTATCAAAAGGAAGGGTAAAGAAGGAAGTCTTGAAATCGATGGAATACATCAAACTTTCGGTGAATCAGCCGGAGCTCTACAGATGTTGAACGCAATGGGAGACATATATATTGGAGGACTTCCTGATTACACTCTTATGGTTGGCGACCGTTTCGCAGGTTTTGTCGGCTGCATATCTGATCTTGAAATAGGAAATTCTGGTGCTATTAATCTGGTGACCGGTGCCAAAAGCGCTCGCAATGTCCTCACTTGCGATGACGAGTAAGTTATAAACAAACCGCTTCTAAATAAGCTGAAACTCATACCCCCTCCCCATCTATTGATGGGTAAGATTTTAGCCAGATAGCTATAATCGGGAGTTAACTTATCTAGGGCCTATTTTGAAAAATTCAAATATATAGTAAGCAGTTATAGAGGGAATGAGTAAATCTTAGTCAGCAAATGGCCAACAATTCACAAGTGATTTACAAATTCAAACAGAAAAGTAATAGACATTTGAATAAACTTTTGCGGTAACTGCAGTTTTGGGACCCCTCTCATTATGACTTCGTGAATGAATGAAATTGATTTGTCTAGGGCACATACTATCTGGCTAAATCTTGAATTGAATGACAATTAATGGAATTTCATTGAACTTTTCAGTTTGGTTTCGAGCGGATCCATATCTTAAAGCAATTGTTTTGTATAATATGTCGTATTGTAATGGCTTTCAAATATTAATCGATTGAATCATATCTGCAAACATTCTTTTCTTGAAACTTTATTCTCAAGTCTTCAAAATTGTGCCTCAATTTAGCCATAAGTGACAAATAACTGCCATTTTTTTAATTTCTTTTAATTTCTTGAAAATAATTTGAATTTTCATATAATTAATTATAAATAAATAAATAAATAATGACTTTTATGACAAATATTTAGTTAAACATAATTAATGTTAATAATAAACATTTAAAGTGTCAATTATGTTCTGTTTAAATACATTGCCACAAATAAACAACTCTGGTTACTCTGACCAAGGACTGTTCACTGGCCAATTAACACAATAAGTGGCTTTTCATTTAGAAATTAATTTAAAATCATTTTATGAACTCAACAAAAACATTTATTTGCGAAAACTCTCAAAGAGTTTGTTTGGAATTGAGATTAACTTCAAAAATATATAAATATTTAAACAAAACAATTAAAAAATTATATAAATTAAAAAAATTACAGACATTTCCAAGAAGTCAATGGTTTCTGTTGGAGAGCAATGATCTTACTTTTGCCCCATTTATACCAAACCATTCCAATGAAAAGGCAAAGAATAACTTCCACATAATAACCGTCAATACCAACAGAGCACTGACCACTTTTCAGATTACATTCCTGAGCAGAGATCGAGTCATTACAGGACATGCCATCAGCAGAACACGACTTAGTGGTCAAAGGATCGATGAGCCAAAGGGCAAGAGTGGAGGGCCAGTTGCCGCCCAAATTGGTTATTGTATTGAGTAGAGTCATATACGTTCCACCAATGGATGGGTCACTGATGCGGGCGTGGAATGCCATCAGTGCCACAAACATACTATAGAGTGAGATCTGATGTAAAGCATAAGCGAACAGAATAACTGCATAATAATAAGGAGGAAATGATCCGTTGATTTCAGACTTGACATGTTTTGTCCACCAAAGCAAAAGTGCGAACAATACTCCGAACATTAATCTAAAGATCGATCGATATTATAGTCGTTAACATTATTGACACCAAATTAGTTTTGAATACCTGTAGGGATAAGCCTTTAAAAAGACGTGAAGAGGTCGGGGGCCGTTCGTATATCGACTTATAATCCACGGCAACATTATCTGAAGAGGAACCATAGGAATGGCCAAAAGGGCCAAATTCTCTCTGTGAACGCCTGACTCTATTAGTTTGAGACCAGTGGCAGAGTCTGTGACGGCGAACCCTATTTTACAGGTCAACAGAATCACAGCAAATAATCGAACCGACGGTAAGTTAAATATCCTATAAAGCATTGAATAGGTCTGAAGGACACCCATTTCGGGCTCATCTTCTGGCAAACGATTTGTTGACTCATGTTTTAAAAGCCAGACCAGAGTTGTCGACAATGCAAACACTATTCCCCAAAAGAAGAAAAAGCCGGACAGAGTGACCAAACCCTGACTCTGAGGTTCACTTCTTAAATAACTGTTGCAAAAGTCGGCCGATTCTAAGGCCAGAAACACGACATTTCCGAGAAAATAGCCGGCAGTCTGTCCGACACTATTACAAGTGGACGCATAGCCGACGTTCTCTCTCGAGAGCATAGTTAGTGCCCACCCGTCCACTGCTATATCCTGAGTGGCGGCCAAAAAATTGAGTGCAAAGAAGACAGCTGTTAATAGATAAATATTGGGGCCGACAGAACCAGTGCTGTCCAGAAGAGCGTCCACTGTATATGAAAGGGCTATCATGAATGTGCCGATTGCATACTGAGTGGGAACCAGCCATGTCTTGCGCCGACCCATTGCTGAACAATAGAGTGAGTCAACAATTGGCGCCCACAACAGTTTGACGGAGAATGGCCAGGACACAAAGCTGAAGATGGCCTGATCCCCATAACTCACTTTCCGATTGGTTAATATCATTGGAATACTTGCCGCCAAACCTAATGGTATTCCTTGCAATACATACAGAAAGAGGAGAACTGCGATCGAAGAATAGTCTTCATTCAACTTATTTGCACTCATTTTCTTCTTCTTTGGTTCAGAACTGTCCAAACCATTCACTTCATGCGAATCTCTTTTCGAGGCAACAGTTCTTTTCGACCGTTTCGTAGATCCCTTCCATTCAGACATTATTATCCGTCAAATCAATTGAAAACAAATGCCCAGAATTAGTGACAACAGAAGATTGTCTTCCAGTTTGAAGTGCTATCAATGGTTTGTCTCACTTTAGTCCGAATCGATTCACAAAATTAGATCCAATTTTCGAGAAATAGTTTTCCATTTATTCAACGAAAAACTCATTGAATTAAAATCGCTCTGAAAGACGTGTTATTATTGTTTAGAAATATCTGTTTTTGGTTTCCATTAAAACTATATTTTTATTGAACATAAAAAAACACTTAACAAAAAGCGATCAAATATTTCAGTAATCAAATGGTAATAATTGTAAAAATAAAATTAAAATAATTTTAAATCCACTTAATTTAATAAAATATCATATTTTAAAAGTAAATTGAAACCGAAAACTAAAACCACTTATAAGGGGAGTAAAGGTTTTGTACGTAACAAGTATTACGTTATCTGTGCAATGTAATCGATTTCATATTTATTATAAATTATTTAATTGCATAGCGCGTTTTGTTTACGTACAAAACTTTTACTCGGATTATATATTTAAATGAACTGTATTTAGCGCCACTTAGTACTGAGTTTGATAACCATATTTGGAAATCTATTCAAAAATGTAAAATGAACTTGGTAGATGTGTTTAGAACAATTTTAAAAGAGTCTTGAGTCAGTTGACTCTGGCCAGGCGCTGATGAAGATCACGGGAAGTGATCGAAACACATATGTTCGCCATTATTATTTCATAATAATGAAGAACCGAAACATCACAGTTAGTGATTTGTTAAAGATGTGACTCTCCAAGATAAGTTCTTGATATTCAAAAATGGTTCATCATGGTGCATCAAGACTTTTCACAGTGCTTCTCAAAGTTATGAATGATAAATTGTCATTGATAAATAAAGAATTTAATCAATTAGAGTGGAAGCGCGGAGAAAATTGGAGTTTGAACTTATTGTTCGCAAAAATTGATAGAACATTTTATAATGTGTTTCATAAGCCTGAAAGTTTTCTTAAAAGTAAATTGACATTTTATAATTTTAGAAACAATTGTGTATGAGGCTGTTTTACACAATTAATATGAGTCATATATAAGACCATGTTTATGTAAAGTTGTTTGTCCGCTATATTGTTAATTATCGCAAATGAATAAAATCGATAAGAAATCAATAAAATGGACATTAATTGGATTTATTGCCTTATTTTATGTTTGAATTCATTTTTGATTTTAATTAAATCTTAAATAAAGTGATAACAATATCAACGAGTATTCAAATGCATATATTTTTCACAGAACTTTATTGAAATCAATGATCAAAATAGATATTTGAGGCACTTTCCAGAAGACTTGATTTTGTAAAATAATTGCCAATTAAAGTATGTTTTAGTCTCCGGTCATCATTTCCATGAACTCTGTTTCCGAGAAAATCAATTTAGTCATTACACAAAATAAGAAGTCAGATAATAACTTACCATCAAAATCAACGGTTCCGGATCCGTCGGTATCGATCTCAGCAATCATTTCGTCCAACTCGTCTTCAGTGAGTTTGTCATCGAGTGCGCGAAGAATTTCTCTTAAGGCAGACGTTGGTATAAAACCATTACCCTCTTTGTCGTACATACGAAAGGCTTCTCTCAACTCTTCCTGCATGGCCTCTGCATCTTCCTCAACCAAGAATCTAGCGGTCAGTGCCAAGAACTCATCGAACTCCAATTCACCACTTCCTTCATTATTGAAGCAAAATTACATCAATATTAAAAATTAGTGCAAAGGACTGACCGTCGGCATCGATTTCAGCGATCAGGGCCTGTAAGTCTCCCTCTTCGAAAGTCTGTCCCAGCGTTCTCAAAATTGTGGACACCATATTGGTGTGGATGTGTCCCTTCTTATCTCTATCGAACATATCAAAGGCCTTTCTGAGCACTACAAACATTAACAAATGTTTATTTAATATTCAACATCAATAATAACATTATCATCATGGTCATTACATTAAATTAGTCTTCTACTATAGTATTAACATTTTGCTTTTATTCCGATCCTAAAACATCAAGCATATGGCTTAGCAAATAAACTAATAGCCAGGTTCAATGTATAGAATCTATAGGATAACCACGTCCATTCATGTCTCTAATAATAAGCAAATTTTCTAACTTAATATTCAAAATAATTATTTGTGGTTTGCTAGAAATATAAAAAATGTACCCGGAACAGTTGAGATCACTGCTTGTATAGCAGATTTGGATAATTATTTTTCTGACAAAACGATGGATAAACTATAACTATTTTTAGAGACTATTCCAATGAACAGAGCTTTCACTGCAGAGCACTCGTAGTATAAGCCAAAGAAATTTGATACTTGAGCTTAAGTGGCAAAAGCTTAATACAAATCCAACTCTCGAAACATCAAATTCTATGTTATCTTCACTTCATTTTGGACTCATTAAAAATGTACATCAAATACAGTGAAAGATTTTCAACAAAATTGCTTTCATATAAAATGATGTCCTTTTGATGAATATAAATTAAAATCTAGAGTTTAGGCCTTTTTTGCTAACAATTCATAAAATTGCAATTTTTTCATTTACAACAAATCTTTTAATGGTTTTGTCTTCATAAAATGTTAATTTTACCTAGAGCTTATTATTGTTATTTATCTACTGATCAACTTATTTGTTAAAGATGGTAAATGTGAGACTTACTCTGAACCTGTTCTTTGGATAGTTCTTCGGCAGACTGTGGCAAACAAAATAAAAGCACAATTATTCATCAAGATTTGAATTATTAAAATCAAGTCCTGAGAGATGAGAATCCTTACCATTTTATTTAATTGGTTGCACGCAATAGACTTTCAAGAGAATGAGCTTTTGATGTGGTGTTTAGTCCAACGGAGAACTGAATCGCTTACAACACGAACGACACGACAGTTCTGTTGCATCAAATCTGGAGCATAAAACTGAATCCCAATTCTCCGAACCATTTTTGGACGGCATATGAGTCACGTGTGCTCTTTCCTTACAATCTAATGGAATAGAGACCTACGTAACCGTGTGCTGTTCGGAATGGAGTTGAGCACAACCTCATTCAACTTAGTTTTATTTTTGGAATACTTTATTGAATTTACGAATAAACAAAATTCACTTTCAATCGCAAAGCACTACAAATGAATACAAAAATAAGAAAATGTAATCGCATTTAAGCTATTGCCCGATTAACACTCCTAATTAAATAATTGATCCTGTTCGTTCAATCAATTAAAGAATATTCTTTATTTCTTTCTATTTTTCGTCTCATCAAGTATGACTAAATAAAATAAATACCAAGTGCCATAACTATATAAAAAGAGATACAACGCCCATGTTACAAAATTTAAGAGTTTATTATTGTGTTTATTTATTTCACTTCAAACTTATTTCTTTAAAAAGCTATTTTTAAAAAATAACCAAGTTACAAGTGTATATAGAATAAGTAATCATTTTTAAGTTCCAGGTATTAAGGTAATAAGGGGTGTGCGAGGGAGATTTCCTGAAATATCTCCCCTAGATTGGAAAATTGGTTCTAGAAGGATATAGGGAATAAAAAATTATTAATGGCCAAAAATTGCCACTATGTTCTTTATTTTAAGGAATTTAACCTAACAAATTAACTAATAGCTTAATTGTGGGTTAAAGCTAATTTAAGCTAATTAAAGCTTTAAATTACCGGATACAAGCAGGTTAAGGAATAAAATAGCGGGGTTTCCGTCCGCCATTTTGTAATTATCCTTCTCCAGATTTTGGCCTGAAAAATGAGTCACTATCTCTCTATATCCCATAGAGTCACAGACCTCGCAAACCCCAGGGTAATAAATACAGTCATAATAGAGTATAAAACCAAAATTTTTCAATGCTCAAATCGATTTAGATAAAATTAGCTTGTAAATCTTAAATTTTTGCAATCTTGGAAATGTGGGTGTTAAATTAAATTGTTTCCAATTGTGAGCGATTCGAAACACAATGGATTGCGTCTTAAAACTGACACAAAACTGAACTTGGATTTTAATTTTTATGAGTTTTTGTTAAAAATTAAAATATTCCATTAAATAAATGCAATTAAAGAGTTAAACGACAAAATGGTAGAAAATGGCAGTTCTAACGGAATTAAACTGTTTTGAAGAGGACATTCACTTTTGCTTCTGACTGAAACTCTAAAATAACTAATGGGCACCATTATGCCACTGACCAAAACCAATTTTCACTTTAATCAGGAATGTCTAAAGGAAGGTTATGCCAATAGGGATATTTTCTAGGTCCAAAATCTCTCGGTTTATCCTCAGATAATTAAAAAACTATGCTCTAACTTTGAGAAACTTAAGCTTAATTTAACTTAAGATAGGAATTAGAAACAAAATGGCGGCTAATAGCGATATTTCCGGTCGCAATTTTTAAGACCCTATCTATATCCCTTCTATGTTTTTGTCTGAAAAATTAGTCATTATCCCCTCCCTAAGATCACTGAACTTGTACATCCCTGCTTTAAATCTTCCCTGTTTTATAACCACAAAGCAAAAGGAATGAACCAGGAATGTGCAAAAATACCCTCCCCTTAAACACCCCTGAAGTTTGAGAAAAAATCCGCCATTTTGCCCTCCCCTTATACTCTCCCCTGAGGTCTCGGAACTTGGCCACCTCTGTTCAAGTTACAATGCTAACTTTATTCAATTAAGGGACAAAATACCTATTTTTAAGGGGGGGTCAGTTTTTTTTTGCTTTTTTATGTGACAATTTTTTAAAACCTAGGGGAATAAATCACCAAATCTCTTTTTAATGTAATATTTATTTTCAGATTTTAACTAGATTAAATAAAATCTAAAAATATTTTAATAATATCATTTGTGGAAATATTGACAATATTTGTAATATAAAGTTAATTTGAAATAATTATATTATTTAAATCTATTCTTTGTATACTTCAATTCTGGGCGACCGAGAAAATCACACTTGCACATCCCTGGAATGAAATAACAACAAGAGATGCAGACCTTTCTCAAATAATTAAGGAAACTGTCAATAACCAGAAATATGAAAGACATGTAGGTTTTTTAATTGAAATTTATCAGAAACTTTTATATTGGTTACAATTAGAATAACGAAAGCTTTGTTCAATTTGTCTGAATATTGAGTCAACTTTTTTTTATATCGAAATCAAAATCAGAAATCATTTTAAAAAGTCTAAAAAAGTGAACACATTTTTGCAATTGTTTGGTTTAGTTGATTAATTAGTTGCTGGTCAAATATTAATTGTGCTTCTTGGTCACCCACCATTCCTTGAATGTAAAACCTGAAACATCTCTGACTTTGCAAGTATTCTAAGGTTAGCTTGCCAAATTAGAATTGTCTCTAATAAAGAAAACTTTAATAAAAATTAATTGGAAGACTTGCAAAATGGTTATTCATGGAGTCTGTGCACTATTATGACGACAGTGACGGGCGCACAGCCCTTACCGGCACTACAATAAAGCTTTATTTCTTATATGTGTTCCAAAAGCATCAAACTTAAGATGTTTTTAATGTATTTATTTTATTAAACTCTTGAAAATAGAAGAAAATTATTTGAATAAATTTCATTTAAACTAAAAATTTATCGATTCGTGATTCTCTCGATTTTGGATTTGTGTTCTGTGTCTCAATTCCTCTACAAATTTCGCATATATCTGAATAGAGTTTGGCTAGGTCAACTGTTTTGTGTTGTATAAAGTGAATACAAATCATCAATCTATTAATTATATAAACTAATATTAATGAAATATTTTTAATTCATCGAAATGGCAAGTATTGTAGACATTAAAATGATTACTCAATAAATTTTAAGCAGATTCAATCAGAATCTAATCGCTACAAAATAGTTGTCTGTATTGCATGACAATTGTAAATGTCTTAACCAAACATCCTTTATATAAATAAACCGTTTTATCAAAGTTGTTCATCATTAAAGTTTGATTGCAATTGTTGTTGTTTGTTCTTCTCCAATTTCAACTAGCAGAAATTCTAGGTTTTGAATTTATAGCAACATTTTGAAATTTTAAAGCCCAGACTTGAGCTAAAAATAAATATTCAATGACTGCACAAACCACTTATGGGATGAGAGAATAATGCAAATGTTGTTAACTTTTCGTTCAATTCTACAATGTCTTCGTTTTTTTCAATTTTTAATATTTTATTCATTTCAATGACACTCTATTTTATTATTTAAATAGAGAATTTGAATATCTTTTCAATATCTTAAAGTCATATCAGCCTTAAGTATGTGACAAATATTTATTAGTTTCGTTTCTCACAAATTATTCAAAAGATCGATTTTTTTTTATTGAAAGCATATCTTATTAATCAGATGTTTAGCCAGTTAAATAAATTTAAATATTAATAAGTTAGCTCAATCAGTTGAGAATCATGTCAAATGTCAGAACATATTTTATTCAAATCAAACTCAGCATTATATAACCAGGAATATTATTTAAATTTCCTTTTTATTGAGGATTTTGTGCTGAAAATTTTGAGAGATTTTAGTCATTGGATGAAGAAATTTGATTATCATTTAAAGTCATCAACATTTTGACAAATTCGAAGATAGGTTTTCACAAACGTCTGACTTTTCTGATTCCAATCATTTCTTTGGAACACATTATGAAAGATTAAAAAAAGAAGTAAAGGATAAAACACACTTATCCGCAGTCAAAGTCTCTGACAATAATACTAATGAGTTGTGTATCACTTGACCCGAAGGCATTACATCTAAAGAAAAAATAAGAATCAGAATAAGAAACAATTCTCTTGTTTTATACTATAAATAAAAAATCAAAATTCCATAATTGAGCGAAAAAATGGAAAACAAAATTCTGTAGTTTTCAACAACACTTTCATGGCTTTAAGAAATAATACTCAAATTAACAATTTATTTAACGTTTAATATTTGAACAATCAATTCTTTCCTGATAAAGTATAGAATTTGTTCCTTTCTTCTATTTGAATTCACTCGAAATTAATGATTACGAAGAGTGCCATAGAGAATTCAATTTTATCTCATCTTAGTCAGTATTCGACAAATTCAATCGGATAACTTTTATTAGTGAATAATCTATTTAAATATCGAAATTGACCATTGTAAACATAAAAGCAAGTTACAGAGCATTTCATATTTCAACGGAACGAAATGTTGTATTCATTTATTAAATTTATTAATGATTTAACTTAATATAAGATATACGATATACATTTGAGCATGTAAAATTAATTAATCATCTGAAAAAGTAAAGTTTATTATTTTTTATTTTCCAAAATCTTTACTTATGTTACTTTTGTAAATATGGTCATTCACTAATAAAATATAGCCTGTTGAATTCTATCTTAAATACTAAAATGAAATAAAATGTTCTGCCTCAATCATGCCTTTGAATTAACTACTCAAAAGAAATGTACTGATCCTTAAATAATTATATATATATGACCTTCTTGTCTCGTATACGAATATAATTAAAATATAGTTTGGTCGGCAAATGGGCAGAATAAAGACTGATAGGACCGCCAAAAACCGCTTGAAGTCGGTAACCCTAAAACTTTTAACCAAAAGTGTTTTTATCAGAGATGGCCAATGAACATTTTTTATGGGAGTATAGAGAGGGGTATTTTTCCAAAAGTCCTGGGGGTAAGAGGTAGCGTAAAATAGCGGACGGAAGTAGCGCCGGAAACGGCCATTTTCTTCTAAAATAGATGGTGTTTCCGGTGTTTTAAGCTTAAATTAGCCTAATTAGGCTATAATAAGGCTATTCTGCAAGTTTGTAGGCTTAATTCCTTCAAAAAAGAACAAGATGGCGGATTTTCCGGCCGCTATTTGCAAAAATGTCTGATTCGCTCGTCGAAGCCTCGGAAGGGGGCGTAGGGGATATTTTCAGTTTACGGGGAGAAACAAAATACAGCCCCCTTTTTTTTGTCATTTGCCATCTCTGGTTTTACATATTTTTACCATTTTCGAATTATAGGAATAGATGAGGTATGTAAGGAGGAATATTCTGAAATATCTCTCTAGTTCCTATATTTCGTAATTTATCTATCATTTTTTAAATATACCTCTATATCCCCCTAGATTTTGGTCTGAAAATGAGTGATTATCCCCCGTTGTATCCCTTAGGGTCACGGACTTTGCATACCCCTGCCTATATAATAGGAAACTGAAATGGAAAATCTTTAATTGGAGAATTCATACCCTAAGTATCTTGTACCACCTAATTTTTTAAAATTAGTTTTATTTTTTAAATTAAGTTAAATTTCCATGGTTAAATTTTTACTATATCAATGATTAAATTGAGTTGAAAGGGTAAATTTCAGGACAAAGAATACTAAATAATGATGTACAATATGTCGACATTTCAGGGTTTCGTTATTTTAGAGAAGACTACTCTAACTCACATATAAAGCAGACAAAGCCAAAGTGAAGTGAATTTTTATGTATATGTGCCTTAAAACAACTTTAAGTATATACTTAATGCCTTTTTCTGGTCATTTAGAGATATTGCCCATTGATAAAAAATTGATATATATCAATATTCTCTTGATAAATAACAAAAGGATATATAATTGTAATGTTGTTTCAATGGGTGGCATTCCTTCCCCAGATTTTCATAAATCAAGCATTTTGGCAAAATGCTTTTTTATCAGAATTTCATTAATGAATTAGCAAGATAAGACACGATACATAGCTTGATACAATATGTATAAAGACGGAATTGATTATTTTTTATAAGAAAGTTTAAATTCTTTATAAAAGAAAAAACAAAACAAAAATTGAATGTTCCAGCACAATTTTGTGAGTTATGATGATTTTTGTTTTTGTTGTTAATCAGATATTTTTTGATATTCAATAATAAGCACAGTGATGATGATATTAGACTGTTCAAGATAAAGTCAGTAAAATCATAGATATATAACGATTTTAATTTTGTTTAATTTGATTTAAGCAAAATTACTTTGAAATTAATTTCTTTATTTTAAAATTTGGATATAATTTATCGGTTTTTATTTGGACTTTTGATAGGAGAGAAATGCCACAAATATTTTAATGATAACTATAGCCATGAGTTTCTTACAAAAGCTGTTCCATTGGTTTACTGCCGGGTTTGTTAAAAGTTTTATTTTTGGCTCAAAACCCATTCTGTGAAGAAAGCCAGTGATTCTAAATTCAGAAGTCATTATTAGTGTGCCTGCCGTCCCATCCGATGCCTTCCCATCGTACCATACCTTTATCTGCATTGCGGATGTTTTGCGCCATACGTTTGGTGTTCACTACATCACAATCTGACAGAATTTCAAAACTTTCAGTTAATTTTTGTTAAAATAAACAAAATATTATTCAACATTCATTGAAATAATATTTGTGAACACAATTGAAATAAATTTCTAATAATTAGAGTTGAAAATTGAATGCATTTAACGATTGATCCAAACTAAACATAATTTTTAATTTTAGAAATTTCTTTCATTTTCTATCAATTCAAAAAATGATTGAATTCACGCAAAGAATACATTTAGAAATTTTTCGATTATTCTATATTTCTTGCAATTCGTCGCCAAAAAAGCCAATGAATTGAAGAGAAAAATATCTAACACTCGAATAATTTGATTTTGACTTTCATCTAAAAAATATAATTTATATTTCAATTTCTTTGTCAATTCAATCAAAATATGAGTTCATATCATTAATTATTCAAGGGGATTGAGAATTGAGACAGTTTCAGAGAAACCCATTTATTTTGAATTTAATTAATATAAATCACACAACAAATAAGTCAAACAAATGTCAGATTAATAATTGAGTGAATGTTACTAAACATTAAATTTTGAATTATGTCATTCAAAATGAAAACTAAGAAAATTAAGTAAAAAAACTGACATTGGAATCTAACCATGATTATTCGTGTTTCTATAAAAGGCTGAAAACAAGTAACAATTAAAAATCACAGATCTAACCTTTGTTTAGTTCTTGAACTTTAACTTGATTGACAAGAAGGTCAATTATCAGATTCGTTGTCTTGCACAGGATGATTTTTTTAAAAGTCAGAATATTTATGTATATTGTATATTCGATAGTTGCAATACATAAAAATAACCCTGCAACTGCTATACCTTAATTGCATATTATTTTTAATGTCAAAAGTTTGTGAGTATGAAAGATCAGTAAACAATTAGTTGGTCATAAAATTGGTTAAGATTAGCCTTCCTATGAATTTGACTCATGTTAAAATTATAATACTAGGCAGAATATGGACTTTCTGATGAACAAGTCGCAGAATTCAAAGAAGCGTTTATGCTTTTTGACAAAGACTTGGACGGAAGGATCACAGCCACTGAGTTGGGAATCGTTATGAGATCATTAGGCCAACGACCCACTGAAGCAGAGCTCAAAAATATGGTGACACTAGTTGACCAAGATGGTGCGATACTCGTTCGGCTTGTAATAATTTTACTAAGTTTAATTTTAACAAAATTGTAGGGAACGGAACGATTGAATTTAACGAATTTTTGCTTATGATGTCTAAAAAGATGAAAGAAACGGATAAAGAAGAAGAACTGAGAGAAGCCTTCAAAGTATTCGATCGAAATGGTGACGGATTCATCAGTGCCGCAGAATTAAGACATGTTATGACAAATTTAGGTGAAAAACTTACCGACGAGGAAGTCGAAGATATGATAAGAGAAGCGGATCTCGACGGAGACGGTTTAGTCAACTATGACGGTGTGTAACATTTTCACTAGCTTCTTTCTTAAATCTGAACTAGACTTCAAACATTGAAAAGAATCATTCAGTTCTTTTGAGAATAACCGCTATTTAAAGAATTGATTTTAGAAATTGAATAATTTTTAATTTTAAACTACATTTGAAATTTTATTGAGGATTGTATTGTCAAAACCCTTAAATATCATTTAATCAGAGGTAGCCATAGTATATATATACCCACCCTAAGGTCGAGAATTTGCCAAAATACCCCCCCCCCCTGAGGTTTGTAAAAATTGTAAAGGAAAAAGCATAAAAAAGGACCTCCCCCCTTAAAAATTGCCGCAATTTTTCCTCAAATTTCGGCCATTTTGTCGGCCATTTTCGGTAATTTTACCGATTAAACTGAATTAAAGGCAATTTAAGCTAAATTAAGCTTAATTTAACTGGATTTAGGCAAGAATAAGGAACAAAATGCCCGCTTCCGGCGGTACTTCCAGCCGCCATTTTGGAAAAATACCTCCCCTAATACCCCCTAAGGTTTGAGAAAAAACCTGCCATTTTACCCTCCCCTAATACCCCACTTAGGTCTCGGACCTTAGCTACCCCTGAAATAAGGGATGACCGAAGAAACATTTTTAGAGTTTGGGCCTAAGGAGGGATGTTTTGGGAGTCATTGGATTTGTATGATAATTTTGAAAAAAATTAGAAAAAATCAAGGGGATGTCAAAACTCACCAGGTTTCTACTACCAATTTTCTGAAGTCTAATGGGTTTTTCCTAAGGGGGTGGTTATTCCCAAAATATTTCTCTTACAGTCATCCCTGAAGGAAATATAATTTATTCGACTCTATCGATGGTATGGTGTTTAAACTAACCACCACTTGCGCATCCCTGAGTTAAACAAAATTAAGATAGAATCTTCTATAAAATAACTTATTTTATTGCTTATGTTTGAAAATATAGAATATACGCTTTTTTATACTTTGTGGACAAAAAACACTTGAATTGTATTTCTATTAATAAAAATAATAATTTTTAATCTGCATTTAGTATTTGATTACTTGAAATATGACCGAAAAAAACAAAATAAAATTTGATACGATTTAATGATGAAGGTATAAATATGGTAATTTTTCAATATGGGTTTCCAAAAATGATTAAATTGATGTCTCGTTTGATTGCAAACTTATGGTTAAGTTTTTATTGAAAGTCTAATAGATTTTGGGAATACATACCATTTGTCGATATTATCAATAAAAAAGGCGATATACTTGATTGAAAGATCAGATGTTTTCTTTGGCACAATAATTGACACCACCACAATTTTTGTCCTATCATATAGTAATACAAAAATGTGCCAGTGCCAAAGCCTTTGTGCTAAAGCTTCTTCGGACTGTCCATAACATAGCCGAATGAATTAAAATTTTGAAAATTTTCAACACAAAACTCGTAAAATGTTTGAGTCAATTCAAAATGTTTCTTTGAAATATAAAAATTTTAAGTCGTGTCTCATATACTGCTCTTTGGTTTAATATAAGATCAAATTTTTTGATCAAAAGTCTGATAAACAAGTGTTGAACTTTTGTTCCCTTTCTCTTTGGCACCCGAGAACCCACGACATTTTATTTCGATCGGTGAATTCTTCCAGTGCCAAGGATAAAGGTCAGTTTAGATGAAGTTAGCTGACTAAATTGTCTTTACTTGATACTTCGCTCGTTGTTACTTTTACTGGCAGTTTGAATATGATGTCGCTCTCGATAGCACCAGAGAAGCCACGGCCTAATGATAAGGCAATCCGTGAATTCTTCCAGTGCCATTAAGAGAAACCATTCTGTCGGTGTCATTAGGAGAAGAATAGTGTGGCGCTGACGGTCTGTTCTCCATTTGATTGCAAAATCATCGAATCATTCGTTAAAATTATATCCCAAATGAAAACCACAAAAAATTAATCGATTGTTTTCAAAACATTTTTCGCATACATTTAGAAACAAAAGAGTATTTTTTAAATCAACTACAGTTTAATAGTAACAAGGAAATTTTGATGGGAAAAAGTGGATGAAATTTTATTAAACTATAGAGTGAAAGCGCCTAAACTGAGCGCCGACTTCGTTACGAAACGCATCATTTGTTGCTTTGAAACCGGATTCCACTCAAAGATTGCAAGTCTTTACGTGAGATATTCAAAAGTGAAAGACTGATGTGAAATGTTGGTAGTGTTAGACTTTCCTTTTTGGCAACAGATTCTATATATATATAGCCTTTTGTGCTCTAATTATTATGCCCCGGGCTAATCTATCTCATTTGTCTATTGAGCCTCTTATGTAAGTTTTATTAAATACACTTAATTTGAGATTTCCTGCACTCAATCTTATATTTGGTCATTGGTTTCAAACCCAGAATAACTAAAATTTTCCAAACGATTAAACTTGAAAATGACAATTTCAATGCATTAGGTTAAATATGTTCATTTTCTGCCCCTGGTCAATATATCTTTTTAACATTTTCATTTATTTACATTTGTTTAACTGCTGTCGGACATGAAGATTTTCTAGATTAAACTTTTTCAAAAATTAATATAATTCTATATTTTTTTGAATGAGTCAGAATTAATCTGTCGGTCGAGTATTCTATAGATCTGTATATGATTTTTCAAAAAATAAAATATTCTAGAATTATGATTTTGCTGAAGTTTCGCACATAGCAATCCTATACAATATTTAAACAGGATTTTTTTTTGTCAAAAAGGTGACCAGCAAAATTTGTCAAAAATTTCCATGAAATATGTGAATAGGAGCAACAAATAAGCTGGTAACGTTATCCTTTTTCTAGTCTAAATTTTAAGAACTGATATGTAACGTTACTTTTATTTTAATGCCTAAATTATTGGGTTATTTTTGATACTTTCCTTGTAAATGAGCCCACTAAAATAAAGTGGTTTTTTAAAGGTTCCATTTCTATAATGTACTGCAAATAATTTATCAAACTATATAAAGGGCTTAAAATTAAAACCACACAATTGATTGGGTCATTAATAACGACTCATTATATTTAAATAAAATTAAAACATAAATTAATCTTAATCCATTTTTTCGCCTTCTGAAATTCTGTAGTTTATCTTGTTTATTTGATTTAAAGGGTAATGTTAAATTTGACTAGCTTTATTTGTTGTTCATTTTTGTTGATTCAGATATTCTTTATTCTTTTGAATCGTTGTCATAAAGTTCTGCCAAAAATATATGTTCATCTGAATAATCAAATATATAACAGAAAAGCACATAACTAACTATTAATTAAAATAACATTTTTAATGTCTTCGGGTCTCTCCCTCTCTCTCTCTCTCCCCATTTTCAATGGCTTATATAAATATGGATAAGAGACAATGTTGGAGGGTGGTATTTTTGCCTTTCCTAAAATATGGTCTGATCATTAAAAGGACATTTAGTTATATGAAGTACCAACTATTACAGGTTTGTAATATTACAAACACTCATCTCTCACACCAGAGATGGTCAATAGAGAGCTGTATTTCGTTTCCCCCCGCAAAATGTAAATACGCCCTACCACTTCCCCCTCCATAATTAATTAAAAAAGTTTGTTAGTTCCAATTGGTTTGAGACCTTCGAACCAATTATGAAGAAACAATGGAAGCGGTGATGACATTCGTGATCTAAAACATTTCATCTCATATATGGATCAATATTTTATAAACATTTTCGCTTAAAAACTGAGAATCAATTTATTCAAAGATTAATTGTGGTTCAAAGTTAGCCAAAAATAACGTTTATTGGCGATTCCATCTAATTATTTGACAATATCTCGTAATTCATTGCTAATAAATTATTGAAATGAATTAATTCAATGAAAAGTAAATGAATTCAATTGAAACTAATTTCTTCACATCTGAATAAATTTGGAAATTATAAGAATAACGTGTAGTAAATGACAAACTATTAAATTGAATATCGTTTTCTTTTTAATATTAACTTACTTCAGATAATTCACTAAAATTCAATCAAAATCTTTTTTGTCAAAATGACTAAAATGGTGGTCATTTGGGAAATTCCTACCAGTACTCAAATTTGACCTCTTCTAAAGTGAAAAGAATTATAGAACTCGTGAACAATCTATTGTTACATTCTTCTGACTCTTGAAAGCTTTAACATTATAGAATGTAGCTTGGTCATTTTTTATATGTCATTAAATGGAGCGACTTTCTCACCATTTGTATTACTTGTGCTCTGATGTTAGACTTGATGTCCTTTTTTATGGAGTTGATACCCATTATTAATGAATGTTATGTTCCCTTCACTTATACCTGTTTTAGTTATTCCGGAATTACTCAACAATTGAAGATTGCTTTGGGGTTGTCTTGTTTTCAGGACCTGTAATCTTAATTTTAATATAAAAATCTTGATCTTGAGTAAAACGTAGTCTATTTTTACTGATATTTGTATGAGTCATGAGTTTGGTTATGCTGTTGAACATCACTTCCAACAAAATTAACAAAAAGCCATTCTTATAATCAGATCCGACAAACTTTTCATTTATTTCATTGTTGCCATTTGAAAGAGCATTTTTGCCTGCGCAAAAGATATCAAGTATAAACATTCAAACATCTCAATTAAATATCTCAACTTAGTAATGGAGTGTCCAAATGTGATAGTATATTCGGATGAAAGGTGTTTAGTTTTAAATTTATTTAGCGAATAACAATAAATTAGTCAAATCAGATGTTTTGAGCCCTATGTGACTTGAAGTGCTTAAAATCAATGTTTCTCAAAGTTACTAAGAGAATTTTAAATTGGTCAATTTAATGTATAATCTTATAAATATAAGTATCTAGCAAACAGTTAGTTAACAAAGTTGCCCAATAAGTGGTCTATTGATTGATTAAAATGAGATTTTTAATTGAAACTGATGCAAGTTGGAAACTATGCATTAATATTTGAAAAGTTGAATGCGCATGGATATAATGGCATTTGATATGGTGGTGAGCAAGTGCAAATAATTATTAGATTGCTTTCATTTATTTCTCTAATAAAGACAGGAATAGAGAGATTTCAACACAAAGTTGGCAATAAAGGAGGCGTTTCTTCGAGTTCTAGAATTTGTGAGACAATTACAAAAAGTGTAGTTTTTGTCACAAAATGAAAGGCATGAATATGGCCGCTGGGGATGGCAGGGCTTCGCACGAATTGTTGTGCGGAAATATTTAGATGAGTCTATGAGGCATCCAATGGCTTATGTCTTATGTCGCCTCCAAATGATGTCCTCTTCCAATGAATAAAACTGATGACTTATGGAAGTCATTGTAGAACAGAATGAGTGTTCTTTTGGAATATCATTGAGGCGTTCGAGTGAAGTGAAGGCAGAGCATAAGCAAGAGTTCACTGGCATCACATCAATGCCTAACGAACGCATTGATGCCCAACTGGCAGCGTCTGCCAAATTGTATCTCTGCTCGACGTACTGTGCCTGTGCTCGCTAGCCATATGCCACCGGTCTCATTTTTGCTCATTTCTCAACGACTTCATAACTTGTCTTAATTGTCTCAACACCTTAAACATTGATTCGTCTGAATTGTCTTTCACTTTAAATCATTTTCATTGTTATTTTCGTCACAAAACATTTACTTTTTTCCACTTAAAACTCATTTTGAATCAAATTTTTGGTTATAAAACTTAAATTTTTAGTTTTCATCTAAAGATTATGTAAAACAATATTTTGTTTTGACTTTAGAGAAAGAATACTAAAAGATAAGAATATATTAAGTATTAAATATTGATAATGAGTTGAGGAAAAATGAATTAAATAAAGTGAAGACTTAAGACCATTAAAAAGCAACGAATCGAATACTTTCTCAACTAATTATTGCGTTAAGCCATGCATTCATTTTATAAAAAGTTGTGCCAAACTGTCAAACGTCACCTTTCTTTGTAGTCATAACCTCTTGTATAATGAAATTGCAACATGCAACACTTTTATACTTCTCAACATAAAAATAAGACTCAAATTATCCAAAAATTATTTAAAATGTAATTTTTTCGAATCATTTTTGATTAGTTGTTCTTAAATGAGATAAAATTAGTAGATTTCGACCAAAATTATATAAGAATTTTTAAAATATCTCACAAAACATATCCAGCGATAAATTTATCAGTATCCAATTTTCATATATTCCTTGGACAATTTTATCTTTAAAGCAAATTAAATGCTTGCAACATTTGAAAACTGTTTTAAAATTAAACATTATGAACTAAATTAAAAGTTACATTCAATGTTTAATTGAGTTTCTAGCTTAATTCTCTGTTCATTCTAAATTTGATTTTAGAAACAGATTTTTGAAATTGAGTTCAATCTTTTGATTAATATTCCGGGAAATCAAATATTTGAATGTAAAAGGAATAATATTTTTGGAAAAATGCGAAATAAAATATTAATAAATTGAGTGCATCGAAAGCAGGGGTGGACCCCAAGAATGGAGTATAGGATCAATATGTTTAACAGACGCTGACACACGAACGTCGACTCAGTTTCACAGTAAAGATCAATATTTACAGCATTTCCGAGAGTCTCCGACTCAGGCAATGCAATAGTGCCCAACCCATTGTGGGGCTTGACTTTGATTGCAATGGACGCTATTTTATATGCTATGTCTTCTAAATGATTCTCATCTATACTTCTTATTACTTTTCATATCATTATTGGCATCGATTGCATGTCTGAAACAAAATCTTCTGAATTATTAGAAATCAAACTTTCAATTAGAATATGTTTTGAGTCATAAAAACTATTTGATGTCATCGAATGCAATCTTTTGATGTTTCAAATATGAAAACTATTTTCTTCAATTAGATGACCAAGCATGCGTGCAACTAAATAGATTTTCAAGAAAATAAAACGCCACAATTTTTCAGTTTAGACAGAATATTAATGATTTTTTACAAAGTAATTTAGTTTACTCAATGGCCTTTCAATATCTCAAATTTCAAGAGAAAATTAGTTTATTCAGTTGAAATAATCGTTGTAATTAATTTTATACTTGCAAAATGTGATAAATATTAATTTGAGCACCACATTATATACACAAATAAGAAAAGTTATGAAATCAAATGTTCTATCAAGTTTGATTTAATACGCATAATGAGATGAAAGTTTTATTGCATATATTATGCCATTTAAGTTACCTTTTAAAATAAAATCTCGCTTACTCATCTCAATTGTATGATGTGCTTAACATTTTCTATAAGAATTTAGAGTTGCAATTTTAGCCCATCTAAATTTACTAAAACTTTTCAAATATTTAGTAGAAATTTGAAAACCAAGTGGTTTACTCTGAATTTACATTTTCTTTATTCCTCATCTAATAATAGGAATTCCCATTATAAAAATTAATTTCCAGGACTAATTGACAATCGTAATTATACAAGATATGTTGCTCTGTCATACTAATTATTTAGAACCCTTTGCATTAGGAATGAAGACTTGATCAATGGATTACTGGTATTAAGGAACTATACTTTGCTTTCACCAAAATATAGATTTGTAGCAAACTTGAAGCAAACCTGAAAGTAAGAACAGTTACAGTACTTATGGCAACCTTAAAGTTTTAACGTCCAGTAAAAGAATTAAATTGAAATTAAATGAATTACTAATAAGACTAATAACTGTTCTATTATTAGAAAATATTCTTTGAAGCAACACTTTAGTGAAAATATAAGTGAATGAAACAATGATTTACAATAGGTTCAAACAGAATTTCAAACAAGAGACAAATAACACGATTAAGCTTACATCAAATAAAAATTACCTAGCAGCTTTAAATAACAAAATTTATGCCAATTTTTATGATCAAGTGAATGATCAAATGAAAATCAACAGAAATTTAAACTTACTTTCTATTATCTAAACTCGAAATATTTGATACATTCATATAATATTAACTAAGAATATAGACTAAATCGACATTCAAATATTGTTAATGTATATAAAAAAAGAGTTTAAGGCATCTGAAAGTATGCCTGAAACAGAATTTTCATAAATGAATATCAAGCCGATCATATCTGCTTGTTTATGCTCAATTTATCATGGACTATTTTGGTATCCAAGCATTTGAATAATTGGAAAAATAAAGGCATTATTACTGAATTGTATGAAAGCCTTCTCTATTATTCCTATCGATTCCTTTTATCCAACAAATGATTTGAATGATTCATGAAAAAAATTGGAAAGGTTAACTTCAAACAAGCTTTAAATGAAGGCTATGCAACGACTATAATGTTCAATTGTATATCTCATTTGGGGTTATAAATTAATTTCAATCTGAATCAAATTAAAATACTCTCTATCTCCTTTTTTGGATATCTATAGATCTGTATTTCAATAGTCGGATAATTTCTCCTATTTCTATAATTTATTTGAGTGAGAGCCTGGGTACAGATGGGAAAGGAGAGGTCATATTCTTGGTGAAATTATATATTCCAAAATTTAGTTAACGTATCAAAAAATAAAATTTAATTGTTTGAATAATTGAAATATTTTCAATTTAATCAAGTTTGCCATGCTAAGAAATTTCTACCTAAAATGTACTTTAATATAATTGTCAGTGATATGGATGAAGTGGTGCTATTGGAAATGGAACATGGTAATGGCTTTGTATACGACTTGTATAAGGCATAAGATTATTGAAATGTTGGCAACCATTGAATCATAGTTTGTCTAATCAGTCAACTGATTCAGCAGTTTTTCGTAGACTATGAAATAGATTCAGATCTAAGAGAGTCAATGCACTGACAAATGGTTGACTTCGACAATAAATTGATCGTTTATTCAATAATTATCTGAAAAATGGGACTCATATGCCGGTTGTTTGCAAATCTCTTCGCAATAAATATCTGTTCTCTGATTTAGTCAATAGTTATTGTGAATTCGTCACTTCTTTTGCAGTATATATGAGAACAGGTATTCATATTTTTAACAAATGAAAAGATTGTCTGCTTTACGGTTAAAAGCAAAAGCAATGACACAGCAAACGGCAAATGCAAGTCTAACTCCATGAGCGCACCGGACGTCAGTGTTTATGATGAAAGTTTTCGGTTGGCTCCACACCACTAATCAAGTGGTGATCATAGCATTGCTCAGTTCTCTCTCACGCACTCTTACATTGCTTTCAAACTGATTTCCACTGACTTTTCAGTTTCGACAGACAAAAAATATTTATTAAAAAACGACTCACATTTTGGCTCAAATTAATTGTATGGTAGCCTCTGATAAGTCGAGAAATAACCATTCTTGATATTTGCCAAAATCACCTGCTCCTCTTCAAAAATGAATATCTCAAATTCATTAGAGCCGGTTCATTAATTTAATTGAAATGACAATCGAATGATGTCTGATCTCAAATAAATGAACCTAACTTCTTTTGTTTTCAGTTGGCAAATGTTGTAACCTTAGAGTATTTTACACATTATTATAAACAATAGTAATAAAGAAAGATCTCTTCGACTTGACTTAATTGACAATTTCCAGTATTTTTTTTTACTATGGATAGTTCACCAATGTAAAATCAAAATTTTCACTTAAACTAAGCACAGACTACAAAATGAACGATAAAAATCCACTGAAAATTAGAGATGGATAGATTTCATTGAATGGAATATTTAGGTAAAAGGAGTGTTTAAAACGCAGATTAATTAAGATGGTTGAGTCGATTTTCATAATTATATGCATGTTTTGTCGTCCTTTAATTTAATGCTTGAATTGTAAGTCTTTGTGAGAAATTAAAGTTTAAATGAATGCCATCTTTTCCTCCATTAGGTTTGACACCAAATTAAAAGCCAAGCGATTATATGCCTAACCTTTAAATTTATTTTCTCCTTCCATCATTTCATTGCTCTCTCTCTCTCCCTCTCTCTCTCTCCCCACTTTTGTCTCATTTGATATTAATGAATATGAAGTGATAAGTTTTCATTTGTTGAATATAATAATTAGAGAGAGGCCTCCGAATAGTTGTCGCATTCAATAGTAATCGTCCCCAGAGTTGAAAAATTCGGACTGATTGAGGGAACACCAACTGAATTATTGATCAGCACTAGATCATATATTCTAATGTGGAGATATGGCGTTAATATTGCAGATTTTATGCCACTCTTTTAGTCCATTTTTGATGATAACATCAAAGTTTACATAAAAAAGTAATTCAATTGATATTCGACTACAAATGTTGATTACAAATGCTCTTTGCATTTAAAAATCAACTCATATATACATAAAATTACATAAAATTTGCCCGAATTGAGTTGAGACTGAAAGGAAGCACTAATTGTTTAATTGTTTAAATTATATTGATTGTGAGCTTGACCATAGTCATTCTACTAAAATTCAGTGAATAAGAAAATTGGGTCATCAGATTTTAATTCTAGAATAGACCTTGCTTATAAAATAAAACAAATCTAGTTTCGGTCGGCTTTACCGATAGCATCAACTCTCGTTCATAAATAAGTGCTCGGATTGATTGGGAAAACAAATGGAAAAGCCTGGTGCTGGGATATAGTTGGGAAAGAGGTCTATCTGATTATGAGCAGTTATTGAGTGGAATATGTAAAACAAAACGCCCACAAAAGCATTTTGTTACCATGTTAAACATGTTAAGTCCATTTCCTTCAATGTTTACCTCTGGGTTTAGACCGATGGCAATGAGAAGTGGTGCGCATCAGTTGCAGCACTTGCAACGGCAATCATTGTTTGAATTGCCTGATAGTTGTGGAGCACATCATCAGATTAACTCCGCTCCTAATGTTTGATTGATTAACGCAATGATATAAATATATGCATTAAATAGATTATAGAGTTTATGGGTTGCCATCAAAGTGGCGATCGAGTCAACAATTTTTAAGATACTGCCAAACACTATACGGGCTATTCATCGGAATCGATTTGATTGATGTGTCACCCAATATGTACTTATGAGGGTCTCTCGCCTCCACATCATGTGTTAATCACATTTATGCACATTTCCATCAATTCAGTGCTGAACCCGTATCGCACTATTATATTAATGATTGATTAGACTATAGTTTGCTCAAACCAAATGAATTTAGTCGTGTCTTCAAATTTAATTCAAAGTCAAACACTTTAACAAATTTAAGTCAAAATATGAGGTTTACTCACATCCGTAAAACATATGATTTATTGCCATTAAATTACAATTATTACCTAAACTGTCTCTAAACAAATTCATTATATTTTCTTATTATTTTCAAACAAAGAGTTTTAATTTTACAAGTTTGAACTATATTCTGTTTATTGCCTCAAGATATTAGTTTGAATACATTAGCGAAAAAAGACTCTGGAAGTTTTGTTCTCGAAAAACAAGAGAAAATTAATGTTAGGTTTGTTTGCAATCAATAGTAGTCTCTAATCAATAGTTAATTGTTTGCTAATTTAGATAACACAAAGTCGAAAATAATGCCTTCGATCTGAACTCTAATGCCTTTTCAGTTCATTTATGGCTCTGAACTCAATTTATCTGACGATAAAAAAGTCGATTCCAGACATTATATAAAGGATTGAAACATAAATTAGAACTAAAACTGATTTTGATTCCAATTTATTTTTTATTAAATATTTAATTTATATTAAAATTAGTGGAAAACAATCAATAATTTCGTCCAAATTGAGTGACTCTTTAATCTAACCGATAGAACAAAAGCAAACACTAATCGATCAAAAACACTAAAGACTAACAGATATTCAGAATCTCAAGTGAATGATGAAAACGCTATCAATTCGTTTGACTTTTCATTTAACCTTCAGTTCATTTGGAGTTTTGATTGGATAATAATGAAAAATTTACAATTAATCAACTATTGATTCAAATTATATAAATATTTAACGAGATTTAAATGAGTGCAAATATTGTATATGTCACATATTTATTTCTTAAATCATCCTAATAAAGTTTCAGAATAAGTTCGAGTAAATAATTAAATGAAAAGTCATTAAAAGTAAATTTCGAGATTATTAGTGAAGTTTAGATACAATCAAAACATAAGACAAATCATAACTTTGGAGATAAATAAGAAATGTATTGTATTTGATAAATGAATGGCAATAAAGAGCTCATTCATCATTGCGAACACAATCAAAGCTCTTTTCTAATTAATGGATACTTTTTCTGCTGAGCGATGCCTCGATGAGAGTGTGACCGCACAGCACTACAGCAGTGATGTTCATCATCACAACTGAGATAACAGGGATTCTAATCTGTTGTGTTCTCTAATAAATTTCATAATATATGGATGAATGGAAAATACAAATTAAATGTTAATTTGGGAACACATTAAGCACTCGGACTCATATATACTTATAGTCATTAATAAAGATTTTAAAGGATGTCAAGACTTGGAACTCAAGTCTGTGTTCACTAAATGTTATATGCTTTTAGTGTTTTGTTGTCAATGACAGTTTTACAGGTCTTCTAAATCTGTTTGGGCTCAACATTTTAATAAATTACTCAAATATATGACTTTTTTGCATTACCTCAACTATGAACAATAGATTATAGAAGAAGTCAGATGTAAATGTCGCCAACATTTTATTGTCTTCGCAGACATCGCAACATAGTTATGATTCTAACCTATTTTTTCAAAATTGTCCAGCAATTGAACAAATGACTAACTCATTGAAAATAACTTATTCTCAATCACTTTTTGGATCATAAAATTAGATATGATTTATATTATCAATAAATTAGGTCTATTTGTTAGAAGTTTTATCTTCAAATGGATATACGGAGAGAAAGTTTGCAAACCTTTGCCGGAGTGTTGGTCTCTATTAGCCTCACAATTTGTGAGCTATGGCTGGCATTTGAGTCTGAGCCGGGTGAATGAGCATCAATTTCACGGCTATTTCCCCGGAAGGAGAGTCCGTCGCATTCATATTGGCTTATCGTCTCTGCAAAGATCAGGACATTTTGCGCACCGCCAGCTTTCGGACCGACTTTCGTTTGTGACATCGGAGAGAGTCTACACTTGAAAGTCACTGTTTAACTAACTGTCTGTTGAGGAACAGAAGATTTAGTCTTAGAGGAGATGAGCAAACAGTTCGATATAATTCTATAAACTATTGAAACTATTGAGCCCTAAACGCAAAAGACTTTCAAAGTTAATTCAGTAGAAAATTTTTATGAATTAGTCGTTTGTAGTGCTCAGGGCTCACGTGAACAGTCATCAAAAGCGATTCATTCGACATTGCGATACATCATTGTGTGTCCCTTTTGGCACTTGATGTTTGCATATTTATGTCGATCCTCACAATACCTTTGACTATAGCCTATGACTACTCCACCCAAATAAAAATATAATGCATTAAATTTGGGCGTTTGCTCTGCAATGAGTTATAAAAATGGTCTGTCTCTCGATTTGCTTCATTATTATTACATTATACCATTGAGTATAAAACTTTATGCATTACTTATTTGTTTCATTCATTTTTTAGCGATATATTAATTACTTTGATATTAAAATCCTTATATAATGTTTTAATAAGTTTATAGTAATTATAACAATAAGTGAATCCAACAGCGATTATATGGAAAGCTGACGAAAACCATTTCCAAGCGAAACCTTCTCAGTGTTCTCTGTATATCATTGTTCACAACATTTATCGCCTCTACTCTACTCTTTCACGCAATCAATTATTCAGACAACTTATGCAATATTATTCAAAAATTTCCACTATGGCTGCCAAGTATGCGTACAACCAATAGTTGTCTAACTGGCTGTGCGGCTCTGGCCTTCGGCTCTCAACCCAAAGTCCAACAGATTTATCATCGCTTGAGAGCCAGTGTGAGACTAACATTATAACATTAAAAACAAAACAAAAGGGCCCACTGCTGGTCCACTGCTGGCCCACTGCAAGCCCAACGCAACCCCACTGTTGGTGACTGTTGTGATACAAAAGTTATCCATTTTCTAATTGTACGGTTAGAACGGATATGAGTGGATATTTCACTCTAACATTTGTGATATACAATTCGGGAAGTAATATATCACAAAATAATGGTCAGACTTCCCACTGTTATGTTCAAGAATTAAATGACAAAAAAAGTTATTAAAGATTCATCCGAATAATAATCTCTTTATCAAAACACATCACACTATTTATAAAAGCAAAACCATTTTTATTTGGAAACCCATGAAATGTATGGCAAATGATAATAAATCATTGAGTAGTGAACAGAATTGTAGAGAATTTGAGAAAAAATGATAACCATTTGAGTCAATGGTCTAAATGTTGAATTGTGTGCCAACAAGTTGTCAAATGTTGGCATAAGTATAAGATTTATTAGTATTTGTTACTAATTTAGCCCTCATTTATATTCATATCTATTTATTACTGACTGTAAAAAGCAAATTCATTGACCACTAAGTAATTCGTTGAGAAATTTGTGAGTGCTTTGACTAATGAGTCGAAAATTACGGATCGCTTTTCATTTATTATGAGAACCGCTTTGACTCCGACTTTAATCTGAAGTACGCTTTCATTACATGACTTGACATCTGTTGTAACCATTAGTTAATAAGTTGTCAGATATTAAAAAGAAGTGTCTAATCATTTATATTCCCTGTGCTCTCCCCAAAAGACTGTCTTATTCTATTCTGAGCTCAATTGGCACTGGACTCGACCACTACAGCTAACTGTAATGCAAATTATTAACATTATTAATTCATCTGTGAAAATGATTATCAATTTACCAGAATACCCTGGGGAATTCAACTGATCCTTTGAAAACATATTTTGTTGTTTAGAGCTATAAATAGTGCTAGTGTATTTTGTTAAAGTAAAACAATCAATTCTCTCAGAGAAAGGCCATTAAACGAAACAATCGGGATTATTTTTAGGTCCAAAAATTGTCAAATTCAATTGAATTTCCATAGTTATGGTGAAAATAGCAATGTTATGGTCTAAATGTTATTTATTAGAAGGTTATTGCTTTTGTTTGAAAACAAATTTGAGCGAAAAATTGAATTCAGAATAATTGAATCGAAAAATTGTATTTAAAATGAATTCTGTTTTAAAATTTCGAGTCAAAAGAAAAAGAAGTAAAAATAAAAACCAATCCTCTATTCATCAGAGACTTAGGAATATTAGCATTGAGTGCCATCTGAACTGTCATTTCAAGGAATGCTATCCAATATTTTCTGTGGTTTTCTTGATTTGATGGCTACCATTATTCTGATCTCTTTCTCTAATCTTCAGTAAAGAAATATTGGATTCAATTTCTGTATCCAACGATTTCTGAGCGAAAAATGGATAAAACCTTTTGCCAAATGACTTCAATTTTTTGTAATCGCAATAAATGCTAGTTTTGGACACAAAATATCAAATCTAAACCGATTTCATTGTAAGCTTCGATAACTCAGTCCATATACTGCCAGAAATTGAAACCAACTTTTTATATCTGACTCAAGGGTGTGGCCAACACTGTCATCCGTTTTATTCATATAATAACATATTCAGACCTTATATTATGGCATATCAAAGGAAATCTTTTCAATAAAACCAATACGACAGTCAAGATCAAGGATGGCCAAGGGGGAAGGATTTTGGAATATAGTTTACACACCCGAGGCTATAATTGGATTACTGGAATACAATCAAAATGGCCGCTATTTTGTTCTATACTTAACATCCTAGAACTATTTTCTGGAAATGGACTCTCTCTCTCTCTCTCTCTCTCTCTCTCTCTCTCTCTCTTCTTTGGTTTTCTTGACTATCCCTGATCAAGATGTTAACCTATTAATAAATTAGTATTATAATAATAAATCATAAATTGAGAATAAAGGAACAAGACATAGGAAATTTTCTTTAGTGAAAAGTCGCTGAAGTCTTTGGAGAGACATTATTTAAAGCTCTTTATTCGACAATTTAAAATTCAGATCTAAAGTAAATTACTAAAAAACTTTGATAGCATTTAATGATTTGTCTATATTTAGATTTTATTCTAAAGTGATTTATCAAGTTAGTCAGCTAATTAGAAAAGGAATGGCTATGTAGGTCTTGAATTTTCACAAAGTTTTTGGCAAATGTTATGAGAAAAGAGCGAAGAAAATATCCAAAAAGAGGAAGAAATGAATATAAGAGAGAATCGTTGGTTGATTTCCCTGGAGATGGACGACTAAAGTATTGGCAGTCGAAACCATTGTCGATGTGTTGGACCATTGCATTGGCCGAAGTGCTCACTAAAGCTCATTCATCCCCAAAGAATTTCAAAACCAAATAAACAATTGGTGGCCAAAAATCAATTGCTTTACTGCTTCTTTATTAATATTTCTTGTATTTGGTTCTGATTTTTGGAAGCTTTTAGTCAAAACAGTTTCTTTGAATAAAAATTTGTATTAAGTATAATATTGTAGTGATTTTGAGAATATTGAATAGAAATCATTATTTTATTTATTCAGATGACATTAAAATTTAGTTTGACTTCAAATGAATACTGAAATTATTTTGAATAAATTTAAATATAGTTTTATAAATGATTTGAGGCAGTGATGGTTCCAACAAAAAAGACTCGAATTAGTGGAAAGTTAATAATCCATAAACTCATTCACTCAGAAGTGATTCGCATATATTCTGAGGCCTTCTTTCAAATGCCTTTCGAAGAACTCAATTTTATATACATTTTAAGGAATCGTCAGGAAGTCAAACCAAAACTGAGCGAGAACATTTTGGGAATCATTTCTTGTTTTTTGAACCTTTAAAGACATGGGTACTTAATGAACCCTTTTCATGGCAGTCATTTTTGATAGTTTTAGAATTAAGTTTTAAACTGAGTTTATTACAAATATTAAGAAAAAGGTATTTGGAAGACTCATTTCTGACATTTTTAAATTTTTGACCAACCCTTCCCCTCCGATTCCCCAAAGGTGATGAGCTTGGCTATCCCTCATTCTAGTCTTTTTTGATAAATGATTTTGTGGTTTATATTCCAAGTCTTCAAAACAGTTTATTTTCAAAATCAGATTTAATGCAAATATATGGGAATATTCGCCAATTTTTTCATAAAATTCAATTCACTTCAATAATTCTGTTCAAAAATATTAAAATTGAGTTCTTGGTAATTGTGAGTTGACATTATGTATTATCTGTTCAAAAAGTTTTCAGAATAGTAGTAATATTTTATTTTATTTTTTAATAGACAATAAAACTGTTTCTGATCTATTACTAGAGATATTGAGTCTGAAATGTATCCAAGATTAATTGATGTATTATGAAAATAACAATTTATTTATTTTATTTTTATAAAATATTGATTTTGTTTCTGGAGGCTAATGGCCCTATCAATTAATATTGATTATCAATTTAGTACAACATTTCGCCTCAGAAACAAGTCTTGAAAACTAATAAAATTATGTCTTCACAAAATTTTCGTTTGAGACACTCATTCAAATTTATAGACCATTTTTATTTTGAAGTTACAAGACAAAAAAAAGATAATTACCTTGATCTGTAAGTCTTCATTGAATTTTTTCATCGACCAAAAATTCTGAAATTTAAATAAAAGAGAATTTTTTATTTTAAGAAAAATATTCATTTAAAAATATGAAGGATATTTAGAGTTTAAACACTAGAGGATTGTGTATCGATTTTTACCTTTTATGACATAATTCTATTAAATAAATTGGGTTTTGTATCAAATTTTATTTTTAATGTTCACAGAATTTCCAAAATAAATGGGATATTGTTCCTAATCTGTCAAAACAATTGATACTGCCACTATTTTTTTTTTTCATTTAAGCCTTTCATAGTTTTAATAGAAAATAAATTTTCAAAATTCTAGTCATTGCTTTCCAAATAAATGGCTATTGTTTGGCATTTTTCTAATCGATATGTGAGGACAAAAACCTGAGGCGTTTATAATGGGCAGCACAGGAAGAGTTGTTTAACAGGTGTCATCAGATCTGGACTAAACCTGATCCCAATTAGATGTTTGGAGTTCATTGGACGAAACATTAGCGCTCAATGATATCATTTTAGGTATCATTTGAATGGATAGTAAGCGATGGCAGGAATTTATGTCTAACGACAGACAAATCTAATAATGAATATTCTCGGCAATGGCACTGGCAGTGGTAGTGGCAGTGATAGTGGCAGTTCCAGTGCCAGCAATTCTGTTTTATTTGATTCAATACAATAAAAGTTAATCCATTTATTTATTGATTGTTCGCCGCTTTCATTAGTCGAATACAAGTTTAAGGCAATGCAAAGATAGCTCATAACTCGATACTCATTTGACTCATTTCTATTGGTAGTCTAAAGATAAATTTTATATAAATATTAATCATTAAAGATTATTATGGCTTGATTAAATTACTATGAAACAAAATAGCAAGGTCTACAATTTGATAATTTTTTGTATCAATCCAATAGACTCCATTGAATCAATGCACTCATCATGATTTGGTCGATAACTACCATTACTTTTCAAATAAATAGATTTTATCATTGGATTGATTTTTTTTGTAAGAAATGTTACGAAATTTATTGTGTGTTTTATTCATTGATATCACGTCTGATTTCAGTGAAACTTACATTTTATAGCCTTTTCTCGAATAATAAAATAATAAATGAAATAAACTGAAAGATTACTCTAAAAGGATAAAAGTTTTACTTATTTCACTTCACGTTTAAAATGAAAACAAAATAAGAAAAGAGTTTTATTTGACACCGAAAATGACTTCAATACTTATCTCTTATTTTTCAGTTTTTATCTTATATTTCCGTTTCTATACTTCCCTATTGTTGTTGAAAATAACAAAATTGAATAAAACATTAAATGAAGTCAAATCTGGTATGATTTCAAAACTGTGCTAGCTTATCTTATAATCATATCCGATTGTTATTTGACCTTAAACTATTACATTAAAACTAATGTTTTGAGAACTTTTTATACTTTTTTAGAAACATATCACCAGAATAAGATCATTCACTGAAATATACTTGATTGAAAATCTTTAAAACAGATAAACTAAAGTAGTTTTATGAAAATTTAGGGTAATTTACAAAACAATTTATTTATTAGTGCAAAAAATAGACTTCCGACTTAAGTTCATATTAGTAGCTTAATAAATAAAGAATATGACAGGTCATTTTCAAAATAACTATGATCTTCAACTATGACATTAGAAGAAAAGCTACTCAAAGTCAAACATTAGAGGCACTCAATTCGCAGAGGTTTGAAAATGTAATCAAATGTTAGGACTCTTCTACTATATGTATATGAGTTTCAACTAGAAAATGGTTTTCAATAATAATGAAATGTTTTCAAATAAAATTATTAATTATTTTGAGGAAATTTTATTATATAATAAAAATCATTGATAAGTTAGTGTTAAAAGGATAATATTTTCTTTATTGCTAAACTTAAATTTTTACTTGAACAAGTCTGTTTTTAGAACTTTATTTTTTTTCTGAAAATTTGTTCGAAAAATAAATAAATAAAATTAAAGATTTTCATTTGAATCATTGAAAGGCGCCTGAAATGACACTTCACAGCACATGTAGAATGATGGAAGTTGAGTGCAATGTTATGAGAAAAGTCTTGTCTTTCGTTCAATCTATTTATAACCCAGTGCTCGCACAAGAAATTAATATTCTTGGTTAGACATTATTTTTATTAAAATTAATAACAGAATTCATTCATTCCAAACCTTTACGCAAATGATTGCGATCTTTGAGTGGAAATCAGTCTAACTTTGAGAAATAGGTTCGTATGACTTCATAATTCTCTTGAGATTAATGTTTTAAAAAAATTCTTGTGTTTGTTATAAATCTTAAGCAAAAATTTCAAACGAACGGAAAGAATTTGGTGAACACCAAAAACTGTTGGCTATGAAAATCTTAATATACAGATAAACAATTTATTTAAGGAAATGTACAGCACTTATACATAAGTTTGAAGTGAATGTATACATAACTCAAATATTTGGCTGCAAGTCGTTTGCATGAGGTCTAAATAATCGCAAGGAATCATAATTAAGCGCCACTTTCCATGTCATTTATCATTGTATTACTACATAATATATGTAAACCTATTTATCTTTATTTCACTTACATTTGAATCATTCCAGTCTTGTCTTGAAATGTCTTTGTTTTGAATTCAGTGAATTCACGCATTTTTCACACATTTGTTGAATGTTTTAATGACATCTTTTCCACTCAATTCTGAGTTTTTCAAAATGATTCTCGAATTCTATGAAAAAAGAATGAAAATATTTGAGAAATGTATGAATTTTGGGAAATGTTCAAAATGATTATCATAAGTATTTTGAGTATTGCTCTCATTATGTCTGATATATCAAAATGTGTTCAACTCTTGGAGATTAACATCAAATGAAACAATCATTTGTGAGGTTTTAAAGGTTTTATCTCTGAATGTCATTTAATGTTCGCCTGAATGCCTACAAATGTCCAGAGCTAAGTAAAGTGAGCGGACAGGGCTGACCTGCAGGACATAACGAATGTCAGATACAATCATTTGTCAAAATGTCATCTCTCAAAAGCTTTATTTCATATCACTTTTGGTTAAAATCTACTCTCAGGCTGTGCTTAATAGAAGCCAAATCACAAAACAATAAATATCTTCACTTTAATCAAACACTTGTGAAATGAAAATACTTTTGGAGCGAAATAGTAGTGTTCGGAGTGCCTGACAACCGCTATTACAGTCTATATGACGCACAAAATACTTTAATCCGACAATTATTTTGTTTCAAATTTATGACCAAAATTCAAATTAAGTGAAAAATATTATATTTATATAAAGAAGAGTCAGTTCTTTGCCAAAAGTAATGCTTACAAAACTTGAAAAGAACCATTTTTCAGATACGAAGCCATAATTTTATTGTATATTTTGCACTCGAGCCAAAAGCCAACACCACATTCAACAGCACATATTCTTTGATTGTATAACAGAAGTGATCGGTAAAGACTTTTGCTTGAGTTCGCAATTTTTCCCACTTTTTGCAAAACTCTAAAAACAACTTTTATATTACAGCCAATGCTTTTGAAAATTTTATGCAAATTTAAACTAAACTTTATTTACTTAACTTAAATATTGAGAATATTCTCATGAAAATTGACATTTAAAATGAATGTTCCAATTAACTACTAGAATAAAAGCTATCTGGGCAAAATTTTTATTAAGCAATTCTAAGGAAAATTTGAAAAAATAAACTTTGCTATCTCGAATAATAAAATTCCAACAATTATCTTGACGCAAGCTTTTGTTTAAATACAGTCGTTTGTCGTTTAGATTAAGTACCTTTTTGGTGAAATAACGATTTAATTAATCTAAATTACTTATAACAAGTTCACTTATAATTTATTATAAATTTGACCTTTATAGTACTAACCGAAATAATGGTCGCAGTGGTTGCAATTCTCCTTGCTCTAAAAACTAATGATTATACAGTCTATCCTCTGTTTGAACGACTCGAATTAAAGAGAAACCCCGATCTAAGAATAAGCCCCGGAAAGTCTCTTAAATCGATGATAGACTTATTTAAATTAAAATTTTTTATATTTACGAAACATTGCTTCGAACATCTGATATTGGCAAGGGTAATCATTGGAGAATGTTTATTGTTAACTTATCGAAGCTGAAAATATTTCTTTGTTAATTTAATTTTTTGGTAGTTGAGTTGATTTAATGATTAATAAAAACTGTAAAAAATATTCACAATTTAAAGTTTTTTACACAACTTTTGTTTGATCGCTAACTGCGATATTGTAATACTGAAACACATTATTAAGATGTGAAACAATATTGTTTTCGGGAACTAACTGTTCCCATCTTCAGCACGGGAGAGACTGAATGACTCAGACTCTCCGACTATGAGCATTACATTGGTTAACAGGACAGTGAGAGGTTTGGATTGAATTTCAGCCAACTTCAGAGAAGTCATAAATTTTAATTGTTTAAAGTCCAGAAATCTGAAAACTATTTATTTATACAAAACTACTGACAGATACAGAAATTCCACAGAACTGGCTCCTAATGAGCCAGTTCTGTGGGTGCTAAAACTAGTTTAATCTTGGACATTCATAAAAAATTTATCAAGAAAATAAGAATTTTTTACTATTGTCTTATATGAATAATCACAGTCTGCCATGTTTTCCATTGGGGTTTGAAATATCATGTACAATTTATTGTTCTTTGCCAGACAAGCTTTAAGCCTAAAACTATTCAAAAGAACATACTGTTCTTATAAGGCGAGGCCCACTAGATAGTTTTCTTGTAGATATAATTATTTGGGACATGCAATTCATTTTTTATTAAATCCCCTTACTCATATCATTTGGTACGCTATGTATGAATAATAATAATTTGTTTTGCGCATGCAATAATGCTCTTAAAACAAAAATCTCATAGAAATCTTGGCAGTCAATGAAAATAATCAAAAATAATAAGGGTTTTTTTAATTAGAATTTTTCATGAAAAAAATTAGCTTTTTTCGGATACCTTACGCATAGCTTTTAGGGATTAGTACGATTAACCACATATTTTTGACTCTCCAAGTTAGCTGACTCAAACTTACCCTTCCTCTTTGTCCTGCACTTCTGTAAGCCATTTATTTGACATATGATTTGATTAAATGAATTTAATTTTTTGGTAGTTGAGTTGATTTAATGATTAATAAAAACTGTAAAAAATATTCACAATTTAAAGTTTTTTACACAACTTTTGTTTGATCGCTAACTGC
>JAQIWP010000080.1:0-45283 GCA_034695525.1 Euzetes globulus
TCTCTCTCTCACTCTCTCTCTCTCTCTCTCTCACTCTCTCTCTCTCTCTCTCCCCTCCCTCTCCCAAATGGATAAAAGTGTGATATTTTATTCATAGATCGATCGGATTATAGTTAAACTTCTGAAGCCTTATGTCTGAGATTGTCTTGAATTGTCTGTAAAGTAGAGGAAACTATAAAAAAAATTCATTTCAATATTGTTGGTCCCGACTTATTATTCTGTTGTGTGTTTGCAAAAAGAGAAAGAAATATTTTATAATAAAATCATTTAATAAAAGCAATGCCATAACATTATTGTATGTCACCATATATTACGCACATAAGAATATTCTGTAAATACAATACATATATTAAATGAAAAATAAGACGAATATATAATACATGAGCCAAACAAAGAGTGCAGAGCCAGTGGAGAGTGAAAGCAAACAATGTGTCACTTATTCTTCATTTGTTTTCAACAAAAATTTTCATATTTATATAACAACATAATCTATTCAACAGATCCATAGATTCTTATATATATATTAGACATTAACTTGTATTCAGTTATCCAATAGTTAGTCGAGTCGTGTATTTGATATGAAAAATCATTTTTATATAACAATGATTTATGACAACACATAAGACAAGAGAATTGTGAAGTATTATCCATAGCTATGTTTGCAATCATATAATACTTTTTGCGCTTTTGTCTGTAATCCTCATTAATAAGGCTTTTGATTCAATAGCACATTGTCTGTAATTTACAGGCTGTGTGTGTATGTCCGCTGCCTTTCCAACCAAATCCTCTCAACCTTTACATTTGGAGACTGACTTTTGATGTGGGATTTTCATTTTAAGCCATTTTTATATTTTGGCAAAAATTATGCACTGGATTTGTCGCACTGCCTCTCATCTCACCCTAATATGAGCGACAAATTCTATCATTTATTGACTTTCTCAAAATTTGCTCGTATATATCACTTTATACATCTTCCGAACTCTTATTATTCCAAATATTTCTAATTATTTTCATCTCTTAAGCTTTAAAAGAGGCACTCATTTGCAAAACAAATTAATTAAATGGAATTTATCCATCAAAAAAATTAATTAATCAAAGGCATATTCGCTTAGTCTTATTTACCAGAAGCCATACCTTCTTAGTATTTGTTGTCTATGACCAAGAATTTTACTATTTTCAGACAAAAAATATTTTACTATTCTAAGCAAAAATTTCCTACACTTACTGTACTTTACTTATAAATAGAAAGATTTCTTTCCCCTTCAAACTTAGCTTTTTAGGTTGTTTTGTATATAAAGATCAATAAATCGAATTCACACATGAATTAAGTCGAGTTTTTTTCTCCAAGATTTTTTTTGCCCTCATAGTCAATAAGATTCTTAAGGAACAGATAAGACATTATTCACACTTTTAAGTGAATGGCTTTTCAGACATACTTTTGTTCAGTTGATTGTTTTTGTCGATCATTCGTGAATTCATTCATGTTTTTAATTAATTTTTTCAAACCATTAAATAAGTTCTATAGAGAGGTCGGAGCACAGAATAGATTAAATCTATTTCTATTGAATTTTTTAGGGGGGAAAACAGAATTTCTTAAGAAATTATGGGCTTTTTTTGTGCGAATACTGTATTAAAAATTATAACAAATTTCTATCTGTTGTTGTGTTCAATATATCGATTTCATATAACACTCGACTGCTTTGGCAAAAGTCGGAGTGAAAAATATAAATAATTTTTTTTTGATACATTGCCTTTAGCTGTACTGTTCAGTGGAAAAGGAGAGGGGCAAAAAATGCAATTTTATTCACAGGATTTGTGATATTAAATGTGAGGAAAACTGAGTGAAAACTCACAACAAATTTTCTGAGCTCTTTCTGATTCCAGACTCTTATTATATATGTTTTATATTTTATAAATAAATTTAGGATTTTTTTCTCTCGTCAGAAGACTTAGCACTTTATTGAAGTAATAAAAGTTGAAAGGAAGGACTCGTATGGTTGAGTGCAATCTGCATGTATGCCGATGTATTGCCCCGGTATCATTCAAATAAATCATATTCTCAGGCGTACAGCCGATTATGAAGGACAGCATAAAGTCATATATTTTATTTACCCGAAACAGCTTTTAGCGTTATTCTGGGAACAATTCAGACAAGATTGTAACAAGGTAATTCAATTTAATGAATTTACATTTTTATTGCTGTATAAATAAGTAAGCTAGCCTAATACGGCCACTTTCAAACTAGCAACAATTCATGTTCACTTAACGATAAATAGAAGAGGAAAAGATAAGAAGAATAATAGTAACTAGATCGTCCAGTAAATCATTGATTAGCCTGGAGGATTGGTGTGTTTATGCGAATTGGTTGTTGTAATTCATCGAAATTGAACGATTAGTCGGGAAGCCGGGCAAAGAATGGCAAGTTATAGCTTGCTAATATAACAATGAAGTAGAAAGGGGATTTACATAGTTATTAAATTGGACAGACAAAGACAGTCGGAGGCAAAGACGCAAATCTCGAACTTAAGCCTCAATCATAAGAAAATAATGGGATTTAAAAATCTATTACTTTTTTTATGCCTCAAATCTTTCAAAAGCAGAAAAGAAATGCAAATCATATTCCGTTCCATAAGTTATTTGTATTTTTCGATTCTATTTTCCTCTTTTCTGTATGTAATTGAATAAAAAATAAATTATTTCTATTTTTATGAAACAAATTCCGTATTAAAGTCAGAATTTTGTTCAAACACTAAAAGCAGTCCTTCTTTTTGGAAAGAAATGATTTTAAAAGGTATTTGAAATTCGATTTAAACATTGTTTTCAAAATGAATATTAATTTTGAAGTCAATGGAAGATATTTAGATAATTGGTATACGTTCTAGCAACTTTACTAATTCGAAAATTCGTTGTGTACATACCTAACACACAGTTAGAAATGTTGAATCTCTTGAGACTCAGTACATTTATATATTTTTACCAGGAACAAATAAGAAGAAATGGGTTAAACTACTATTTTGCAGGCCTAAGGCCTGTGCAAAGATGAATAATTCAAGAATAAATAATTTATAATTAATGTCCAATTTGTGAATATGACTACAGAATAAGCACTAGTCTAATGTCAAGTGAGGTTATTCTATCCATTTTACTCAGTACTGATCTGTCAAATAGAATTGGTTGCAGCTATGAATCATTAATCATGAATTATGGAATATTCTCTTCAGCGATGATGTTCTTGAGATGAATTTTCATGCCTATGAAATATTATCTATTTCCTAAACTAGATAACATGAAAAATGTCAACATTTTTCTAGTACACTTCAATAGCACTGAATGTGTAAAATCTTTGAGTGAAATCGATAAAAAAATAACAACCATTTTCAACAAATTAAGTAGTCGTATGAATCTGTGAAATTGAACAAGAGAAATTCAAGATCAATGTTTCTGATTTTATTTCTATTTGGGGATTTCACAAAAAAGGTATTAGATAGTAATTGGATTTTTATTGGAAAAATGTCGTTTTAGTGGATAAATGAGAGCATTGATTGTCTGTTAGAGACAATTGATATTAAAATATGAGCAGAAAACAGAATAAATCAAATGTTAAGTAAAAACAAAACAATTTTCGAAGTGATAAATAAGAATATGATTAAGAGAGACATCAGATGATCGGATGTGTGGCTCAGAACGAGTGGCTCTCTTCCCATAATACAGACTCTTAGCTTTCTATTTGCGTTTCGGACTAACGAATACGTGATTTGTCTGTTTGTCACATAATATTCACCGCTTTTTTTTTCTTATTATTTCTAAGTTAACTGAATGTGTGCTATACTTCTTGAGGTCAGGGCATTGACTAATTTCACACGAGTCTTATTAGACGGATAGTACACAGATTGCCGTCATTCATATGATAAATAAGTGCAATAAGAAAGGAAAATACTTCTTCCTTGACTTCAACTCAAATATATCTAACCATTTCTCTCCTTCCTTCCCACTCCCTCTCCCTCTGCGCTTAAATCCTTTAAATATTTTGAGTAATAAATTTTATTAAATATGATTTACTTTTGTTTCGTTTCATATAATTTTCTAAATTTTTTGTGAATTTCGTTTTCATCCTTTTATTCGTACAAATCGTTTGTTATTTTAAATCGTTGTCTAATATATAAGAAGAAATGAAAACACTTATGCTTTTGGATTATTTCGACTCATAATATAAAAATCAATAGAAAAAAAATTTTCCGTTGGATGGCCTCGACTTGACTTTCGTTGCCTAATGTATCCCTAACTCGCATATTATTTTTGAATTTCATTCAATTCAATGGTAGTGCCACTAATGGCTGTGCCCTCAAGTCAACGACATTTTAATTATATGCTCAGGAATATTGATTGCATTAAAACAATATATAATCTATGAATTAGTTTAACTACTGATCACTTTTCGAGACAATATATCTGTTAAAAACACAATAATGTCGGCAAAAAATGCAAAAAAATGTCATTTTCTGAATTGATTCCAAATCTAATCTATTCACTAATTACTCGATGATTTAAGTTAATTATAATTAAGGCTCAAATTTCAGTGAAATTAGTCCATTAGTTGGAATATAAAAAAAATAGAGCAATGAAAAAAGAGAACGAAATACAACATTTCATCCATTTTTTTCCGTTTGTTATGGAATTAAATCGAAAGGAAAATATCAAAAGATTTTATTCTTATATTTCTTTCCATTCCTTATTCTTTGAGAATTTATTGGACGACAAAAAAATAAAATTCTTATGTCTTATGATTTTGAAGGCAAAGAATGAGCGAAACACAAATTAATTCCCGACACTAAATGAGTATTGATTATAGACTTCAGTGATATATACGTTGGTAGCCATAGATTCTATACAACCTATAAGACGAGTATCTAAAGAATTATTAGTTATATAACTCTCGATATTCTTTTTGTTAACGCTATTCGTCGTGTAATTCGTGTGCGATTCTGTTCTGTTGCAAGGATGGAAATCTAAGAAATTTCCTAAGAGAGTCAGTCCCCCTAGGGGGTTAGCTTACTATTTTGGCTGCGATTTTTTATCCCAAACCTTTAGTATGCATTTAATTGATGCCATTTTTGGCTACACTTTAATAAATTCAGCTTAATTTATATTAAACTGGTTCAACTCAGTTTAAGCAAGTATAAACTTTTAGCCACTTATCTACATTTTTTTGAGAAAAATAATGAAATATAGTCCCCATTGCCGACAAATTGTACCAGAAATTTATTCTAGGAATTTGTTTTTAGCCTTGTCCCTTGAAATATTTGAGATTTCTAGATTTTGTGCCAGATTCTATTGATCGACATCCCTGTCTTGGCTGAAAGAATTGTAGAGAAAAGTTGTTCGCAAACTGCAACTCATGAGAAGCTTATAATTTAGTCGAAAGCAATCACTGCTCCAAATCGTATCGGCGTTCAGTTATAGTCCACTTTAATGCCAAAGAAATACTTCTGTTACTCACAAACATTTGTAGTCTCTCTCTCTCCCTCTCTCCCCATCCCCTCCTTCGCTCTTCCACTCCTTCTCCATACAAATGACTGTTCAGAATGTATTACATTGTACTGACTGGCAAAATCTGCCTGTTGTCGATAACAATCTTGCCTGGCTCATTTAATTAATGTTCAATTAACTTAATTATTGTTAATTAAACGTCTTTTCAAATAGATTCCGGAAAATATTAAAATTTAATGAATTCGTGTAACGTGTTTCACATGAAAGTTAATAAAATAATCATGCTAAATTGGTCGAAAACTCTTTAATGAAAGACATTTTCAAATAATTTAATTGAATTTGACTAAAATATAATCGAAAATAGACTGAATTTTACAAATTTTTATCACATTATCCATTCAGAGGAAGAACTGATTCGGAATCTCAATATAAAATGATTAGGAGATGTGCAGGGTGACCAATCACTTTTCTAACTCAGATCAGATGTTTTCCTATATTAGCAGAGAATTGAAAGCTCTGCACATTCTGTTATACAAATGCCTTTGATATGACCTCGAAATTCATTGATTGAAACATACATTCATAAGAATTCCAGAGTTTTTCACAGAACGGACCAAATTTTTTTTTGCTCTGAAAATGTGATTCTCAATCAATGGCTTACAAGACAGAGATTTTTAGTCTCATTACGCGAATCGCATCCAATGTTCAGACTTTTCTATGTTCTAACTGTTCGTATATATGTTTCCAAATGCATTTGAGACATACTTTCCGTTTGGCCTCAATTCAACTCTTCCTCTCAATTCCTATTCTGAATGTCTGACTGTCGTTACGCTTTTCCGATGTATTCTTCAAGTTTTCAGAACATTTTCACTCTTGACTTAAAACACATTTCTCTGATTTGGCTTTCATTTCATGTCTTATATTTAGGTTAAGAGCAACTGAATCTCCAACAACACATCTATAAAACACCCCCCATTTCTAAGTAATTGGTTTGGATGACTGGCCAAGGTGCTGAGTACTGGATGGTTAGCAATATGGAGCGGGGCAATACTTTCACCTGCATGAAATACACCTTGATCATAGTCAACGTGTTCGGCTTTATTCTGGCCATATTCAATGCCCTGTTTGGCATTGGCTATCCGCACGAGAGGTGGCCCGGTGGCTACACGGGCGGCCAGATGGCCATATTCTCGCTGTTTGTGATGGCGTTCACGACAGTGGGCTATTGCGGTGCACACCATCACAAGGGCTATCTATTAATCATTTACGGGATCATAATATTCCTGATCACAATCGGAAACATTGTTCTATGGATTATATATACCGACAAAACGATACTGGGTTCTATGAATCACGTCTACATAATATTCTGTGCGGTTATAATACTCTTAATGATGCTCTTCACATTCTTTCTGGCCTTCAAACTACGGCAAAGCGATCAAGGCATACACCGGTCCTCCACGCCTACATCCATCATACAGAGGGCCGCCGACAGTACGAACCCCCAAACGACGCCACAACAGAATAATCGTAGCAATAATTATAGTAATATACAAACTCATCCATGTCCTGTTCCCGGCTGTAATTATGGAAAAGTTATCACTTCCTGAGTGATGATTCCCAACACAACTGAACAAAATGTTTGTTTTAAACGACAAACAAAAAGACTTTAAATATTTAAAGCGATTTTTCGGGCAATTTATTGTCTGTCAAATCGATTAATAGAATTAATAAATTAGTTTAGAATTTAAACTTCTATTCAGTTATCAATTGGTTTGAAAGGTTTGTATAAATAATGTTAACAAATATTTACTGTTTATATTGAAATTGTTGACAAAAGTCACTCATAGACAGCAAAAAAGACGAATTGGTTTCGCAAACTGTAGAAAAATATAGAGATTTCGAAACAAATTCAAGAAAAGAATCGATTTCTTTGGGTTTTTATTTCATTCACAACAGAAAAAGCAAAGATTGGGTTAACTTTTGAGTTGGAAATAGAGTCAAATATTTTATAGATTAGAAATTTGATTGAATTTTCACTAAACAATTATTTGAATCATTGAGTGAAATGGAGATTCTTTTTATTCAAAAATGCAAAAAAAAATTTGATTTCCATTTCAATGAATTCTATAATTGAAAAAAATGTGCCGAACATTGAATCAAAGGGGGGTTTAAAGAGTGAAATTCAAAACTTCAAAAGGAATTTATTGTATTGAAGTTTAAACAATTGAAACGAATCACAGAATTTGCAGATTTTTTTGTTGGGAAAGAACTGATAAATGCCTTGAGATTCGAGTTTTTTTCGTTGAGATTCAGAGAGTATTCTGTGAATTGTGGTAAAAGTAAAGAACGGATAATAAGGAAATTTAATTAAATTTAAGTGAAAGTATTGAAGGGATATCTAATTCAGATTTTTTCTTCTTTTTATTCCTTATCACAATTGGAATCCCAATGGAAGCCAAAAAAGAGATTTAATTTAATTATAAACAACTCCATAATTATTACTCTTTATATACAATAGAGTATAGCAATGAAACTCAACTATTAGTGCTCAAAGATTTATGTAACGAAAGAGAAAAAGGAAAAAATATCTAGACTATATCTCTGATCATTAGAAAAGAAGAGAAATTCTCCAAATAAATCCATATTATTAGGAATCAAATCGATTCTCCAATTATTCTCCAACTATCTATTGGTTTGTTTGCCAAACATATGGAACAGAATAATATTGGACTTAATTTGAGTCCATTTTTTTCTATCTATGGGTTTAGGTTTGCCTTCAGAACCTGACATTAATACCAGACGATTGGTTTCCGAAGTCAGAAGTATTACTATTGATGGGAAGGCAGGAATGTATGTTATTAGCATTTTTTGTCCGTTTTTTTCCCACTAAAATAAAACTAGATTTTCAATCCAACCAAATGATCAGAAATTTTGCTTCTTTTAAAATCTTTCACTCATTTTATACCGATTTAAATGATAAGAAACTATTGGAAAAAATTGTCTAATGATTTATAAATAAGATAATATCGATTGATTGAACCGGGTCCTATACTTGAGCAAGGCAATGTTCAAAAGAATCCATTCATTGATCATACAAGATATGTTTGTGTGAATGTTATTCAATAGAATATATTTTAACTAATCATACAAATTGAATAATAAAAGAGATTAATATTGTATTATATAATAGAAAAATAATATATTATTTATGAGAATAACAATTAGACGCACAGAACAAAATACATTTCAACATTTGAAGCAAGGTATTGATAAAAATGGCAAATAATAGACAAATATTAATCTAATGTGTGCTTTAATTATTCAGATATATGTCACTCATTGAAATACCAATTCATTTGTAAATTGAATTCATAATTGTATTACATATTAGACCTCTAATAACGACGAAGTAATTCAATTGAAACGATCTTTTCTACCAATAAATTATTTGTTTGTCTATTCGGCTAAACTATAGTTCAAAAGTCAACAAACAAATCATTAATTCAATTGAAAAGCTCTTCAAAACTGTTAAATGACTTAAAATAAATTCAATTAAATTGTCATTCAATAAAGACATTGGAGTGGCTCTTCTTAAATGTCAATTGAAGGGGCCTAGGTGCAAACAGTATCGCACAGCCAAATAAGAAAGTGTCATAAAAATTGTATGACTTGAAAATTAAAGACAAAATTGAAAATAACTGGAAGACTGTCAGTCAAGTCTGGCACCACTTCTAGCCAGTAAATACAGGGTTTGGCGAAGTGGCAAGCAGTTACAAGGGGATTCCAAGTCAAATCATGCAGGCTGCTGTGATCTTGCATAAACATAATTGGATTATAATGACTTACCAGAAGATTTTGTTGACCAAATCTCTTCTAAACGCATGGATTGTGTTTACCAAATGTGAGTCAAATGAATTGACGGTCAAAACAAATGAGTCGATCGCATGATAGCCAACAAAACTTTCTTCAGATAATTCAATAATAATTTAATCATTTCAATAGTCCATTAGGTGTTGAATTGTAGCAATAATTATATAAATATATATATTTGTTATCTAGTCAAACTCGATTTAATTGATATAATTTGATTGATCAATTTAACCAAAAAATATAATATAATAATAAACTGATGATAAGTCAGTGTTTTGTAAGAAAGCCGACCATTAAGTCAACTATTATTGTCTTTTTGTCTGAACAAAGTTTTTATAAAACTCATGAGACAACTACACTCCAGATCATTATTCAAGATCATTTACGAATTCAGGTTGAAAATATAAACATTAGATTTTTAATGAATTTGAGATATTTTGTAAATAAAATTCTAAAATAAATAAAATAGTGATTTTGTTGACCAATTAAATTCAATGTATAAAAGTTGTTACTTATGTATAAATAATTAATTTCTTTCTGCTCTGACTTTAAACGCAAAATATATTCAATTTAATTATTGAAAATTTTATGAATATTTAAACACAATATTCCAAGTTTTTTGTATAAATAAATTATTTAGAAAAATAAATAAATCATTAAAATAATCTATGATTTGAATGAAATTGAAAATTAAAATTATGTTTGAAATAACGTTATTCTCATTCATTCGTTTGAAAAATTTATTCGCCTTTTGATAAATGCAATCTGAAAATTAATTTTCTTGAAAAAAATGCATAGAAATTATTCAAATTTTAACCGAAAAATTACTTTAGAGCACAGAATATTCATAAGATTTTATGCTCTAAAGAACTGGAGCTCTTTTTCCTAGTTTCAGAAACCTTTCATCAATTTTTCATTTTAGAGATACGTTCGGAATATATTAAAACTCTTTTTTCTAATGTATTTCACATATATGGAGACCTTTTGCACGGCTTTCATATTAATATTTATAGTTTAATTCATTATATGCTTTATTTGATTACATTTCTTCTTATCTTTGTTTGTAATGTTAGGGTAAAGATATGAGAGGAACACCAAATTGAAAACGAGTTGTTCTGCTCTGAAAATTAACTCATCCCTCAAAAAGAGTATTGTATTCATTATATGAGAGCAAAGGGAAACAAAAATCTTTTGATCCATAAATAAAAATCAATTACGGAACAGTTGGAGCGCAATGCCAGCAATTTTAGGCCGTATCTATATGTCTGGCCGCTCCCTACTGCAGAGGTGGCCAAAACTGAAGCAATTTACTCTTTATAAAATCAAAATCCCTCTAGATCAATTTACCTAGCCAATTTTTAAGATAAAAGTTATTATTTTTTTTGGAGTAAAGTCGGCCATTTTTTCCTTAATTTTAAATAGTTTTGACTATAATTATAAACTTAATTAAATAAGCTAGATAAGCTTAGAATATCTAAAATATGTTAATGACCATTTTGGCCCAACATTTTAGATTACCCTAGCCACCTAGAACATTTTAGCAGAACGTCTCCATAGAAATAGTTGAGTGGCCATCCCTGGACTACTGTATTGTATGCTGTTTGTTGGGTGAGGCCATATTCCTCTAATATTTGTATGTATGGGAACGTATCGATCATTTATTTTTATGCCTTCGACTATTCCTTCAATACATTTGATATCGTTTTTCATTATGTTATACATCGAGACTAACGTAAGTCTCAACTAATCTATTCTTTGAGACAGAATTCCTTTGTATAGCAATTGATTTATTCTTCATTCAATCCGATCCGCAATTCCTATAGAATTTTTGTATCAAATTTTTTTGATTTATTGTTCAAATATTTTGATTTTTAGCGAATATCACAAAGAATTCATTCAATTATATCTCAACAATAAATCATCATTTTATATAAAAATTGGTGATATTTTAACCAAGGTCACACAACAAGCAATTTGTTTTGTGTCAATTCCACCAGAAACAAGTTTATGCAGTCATGACATTTGTTGATTAGATATCAATAAACAAATAATTTCAAATCAATATTCATAAAATCATCGATTCCTGTATCCTTTCCTCTTTTCGGATAGGAGAAGGGAGGGCTGTCATTGCTTTGACATCCGCTACCACTCAGATTGTCACAGCCACTGCTATATTGGTCTGTATTATCCTCCCCCACAACCGCCTTAATTAAGGTTACTTTCATCGATATGGTTGGGCGACAGTAGAGACCAAAATCTAATTACAAATGGATTTGTTGGTTATCGCATCTTAAATACAAATTCAATTCAATTGAGAAAAGAAGTATCGATTAAATTTCAATTTATTCAACAATAGATTTCTTCTTTGACCTTTCTATTGAACAAGCTGATTGTGTGCGGAGAATATTGCTTACTTCCTGTATCCAATTGTGTTCGGGGATAAATAACTAATTGGACAATTAATTTAGAAATTTATTGAATGTTATTACTTGAAAATAAATTTTTAATTATCTGGATATCTTAGTTGTGGATCAGGCTTTGGTCTTAGTGTTGATTAATGAACGGGTTGTTCTCGATTCTCATCGTGATGCTTATGGACAGTTAATAAGTGCCTGGCCATGATTGCAATGAACTTCAACCAATAAGACAAAATAAATTGAAGCGATCGATACAATCGGTCACAAATTTGTGGCAATCGTTTCAGTAATGAGTATAAAAAAATCAATTTATTTCGGAATTAATTCTTATGTTTGTTGTTTAATTTATTTATTGGTTTTCTTATTTTATAGAAACCTTGTTCAAATGATACTTCAATAGATATCACGTTTCAATTGGGAACAGTATTATATTTAATTGAAAAGTTTAGTGGAAAAACGAAAAAAGTTTGCTAGATCAGTATAAAAGGGCAAACGTTTCTAAACAAGACTCGGAATTCTCAGTTAAGTATAAAAACTGTTATAAAAACAGAATGGAATGAGAAAAGAAAGAAAAGAAACGGCTTTATCCAGGATCAGTTATACTTTTCAAATTATTATTTCTATCAAGCAATAGATTGGAAATTGAACTGACATTTGGCGTAAAAAGTTATCAAACATATTATTCGTCGACTCAACAAAAATGACTTCCAGAAGAAAGGACTTTGAAACAGAAAATATATTTGTCTTATATCTAAATCTTCCTCAACAGCTGAACAACTAATGATACTTGGTCAGTAGCTATGATCTTTGATCAAAGATAAATCAGATGGGACAATGTTTATTCATGTGAGACTGACTTGAGTGCGAAGATCAATGATTAAATGGAGGCACGACCTCTTCGACAACGAGTAGAGGAAAACATCTCATTTCAGAAATTTTAGTGATCGTCAAAAGTATTGGCCAACAAATGGTTCACAAAATATAACCAAAATAAGCAGAAAAACTACTCAAATATGAAAGAAAATGATTCGATTCGACTGTTTTCTCATTAGATACAGGGAAATAAATGGTTTATTTATGAACTGATCCAATGGAGGATACAATTCAGTCCTTCAGTTGAAGCTTTGATCAAAAATTTAGTTATGGAAACAAAAATGTCATTTCATAACGTAATCGATATTATCGGCTAAACTCGCATTCAATTTATTTTTCATCAAAAATTTATTGTTCAATCATAGAGAAGAGGCCCTATTTATTATGAGCACCAAGACAGTTTTCAAGCCACTTGACATTTGATTGCACTACATTTCCTGGAATCTTAAAAGGAACAGTGCCTTGCTTATGGCTGTTGCCAACCAGTCTAAATTCTTTTTTCTATTTCTAATCAATTTGGAACTTCCTAAATCTTTCCTTGATCAATAAATAATGTGGACATGTTGATAATTTGCAAAGTCAACAGCAGTAGCCAAGATTGAATTGGCTGATTGCCTAATAAGGAAGCTGGGAGATAATTCTACTTTCATCTTTTTCATTCGATTGATTGATTTTTCTTCAGTTACAAAACTAATGGCTTAATAACATTGAGAATAGAAAATAGGGATTCGTATAAATTAAGACTTATTTGAAGACAAATCTGGGAATAAGTAATCCATTATTCGTTAGTAAAATAGAGGAATCAATGAACGAATTGATGAATTATTAAAAGCCCAGAAGAAGATAATTGAAATATCCTTTCGATACAATCTATAACTGTTTTGCTAATGGCATTCAATGAGAGAACAGGGATTTAATGACTTTCTCTTCTTTTTTTATATCCCTTTCTGTCCGAAACAAAATCAGATTTCGATTTGGTTTCGTAATCAACGATAAAAATGTAATAATTAATTGAAAGAAATAAAAAACACATTTCATATAATTATCTAATAATTAATATTCATTTCTATCGAAAAAAGTTTTCATTCCAATGAAATGGAGTCGAAAATCGATATGAAATAAAATCAAAATGACTATAATTTCAGTGATTAGAGGAAAGTCTGTAAATTTGTACGAAAATCGTGATAATAAAAGTTTACTCGAATAATAAAATTCATTGATTTATCAATTTTTAGCCATTATTTAGCTGTAATTAATCATAAGATAATAATGACATTAACTCAATGTAACACAAAAATTGATTTATTATTAGTTTAATGTTTTCGTTAGCAATAAAATAGTCTGTCATATGAACTGTGGTATTAAAGTGGCGCAAAAATAGCTTAAAAATTAAATTCAATTTTTTTTTGTGTAAACTTTACCGACGAATAAAGAGAAAAAACTAATAAATGAAACGAAATCTTTTTTAATGTTATTTCAACGAAAGTTTTTTTTTCATTTTGAACTCAATTTTCTACTAATTCTAAGGAAAAATAAAACTGAAACCAATTTTCGAGAGTATATCAAGAATTTTATTCCTCGAATTTGCAGTCAAGCAGTGAATGTTTGAGTAAAGCAATAATTGATTCGTTAGTTTTTTATTCGAAGCGTTTCGTTTCACAAATGCATTGGATTTTTTACAAATCATAAGTTTATTGAATTAAATATAGAATTAGGGAATATTCTGGTAGTTATTCGGTTAGAAATTTCTTATTGAGTTAACGCCTTTTCACAGAACATAAATTACTAAACCATTCCTTCATTGGAGCATAAAATGAAATGTTTGTTCAGAACTTGAGACTCGAGTTAAGTAAATAAGAAACTCGCACAATATTCCTCTACTTTCATGGTTGTTAATAACGTTTTTTGAAGAAAAAACTTGTTATTTGTCGAACAGTTAGTACTTTCAAAGCGAAAAATGTTAGCTTTTTAACAGTTTCCGCATTTGAATCATAAATTCGTTTTATATTAAAAACCCTTTTCATAACATTTTTCCCAGATATGAATATTCAGGCGAGTAATGAATCTGCCTCTGCCTCTCCTGATTCAATTTTTAAAATCTGATTAATCTGTGCTTGAGCTAATCAATAATTTTACTTTTTACACCCAGGAGAACTAATCAATCAACTTTCAGTGAAAGGATGCTGGTTATAGAAATTCTAACTCTTCGTTAATCTATAAAAAGTTATGTTTTCTTTCGTTTACTTTGAAAATAGAAAAGTTTTGGAGCAAAAGAAAGAAAAAATTAAATCATTTAGAAAATGGACTCACAGTAGGAGTCAAATAAAAATAAGTTGTTTTTCAATCTTAAAGACCAGAGAAAAATGATTTCTTTTTATTTTGAAGCATTTGATACCAGGCTTGCGAGTGATTAATTATTTGCCAAAATTTACGAGCTTCTTTATTGTTTTTTCTTCTCCAATCTAATGAGACTAAGAGCCAAAATGGATATTATTAAGTAATTTAAACCTTAAAACCAAATAATCAAGATAGATTCTGTTTATTTTTAACCTGCAAACTAATTGAATGGTTATTGGATAAATGGAAACTTTCTAAAAACTATCTGCATACAACATACTATCTGCATGCTAAAATCATAAATTCAATCTGAAATAATATGTTTTATTTGATATCATACTAAGTTTTGTAACCTTGATCATCATATTTCACTTTATTCTGTATTATAGTGCAATAGAATGAGATCAGGGGTCGCCAATGTCCGAGATCTAAGGGGGTATAAGGGGAGGGTATTTTTCCAAGATAGCTGCCGGAAATTCGGCCCAAAGCCACCATTTTATTCCTTATTCCAGTCTAAATGCAGTTAAATTGAGCTTAATTTAGTTTAAATTGCGTTAAATTCAATTTAAATACAATTAAATTACCAAAAATGGCCGATAAAAGCGGAAAATCTTGAAAAATGGCCGCTTCGCGCGCGACAATTTTTGAGGGGGTTCTCTGCGTTTTCCTTACACTTTCTTCAAAACTAAGGGAGAGGTATTTTTGCAAATTTTCGAATTCAGAGGGGTATACCTAAATCCTTTGGCAACCCCTGAATGAGTTATTGAGAGAACTGTCGAACAAAATCAATAGCAATTCAGATGTGCTTTGCGTCTAATATTACACAAAACAGAATAGGAATAAATCGATTTGATTAACGCGTGCCGACCATCACTACAGCCATTCCATGACTTCTTTGTGAGTCACTCCTTCAGAGACTCTCATCATTTGAATTTATTAGCAGAACATTGAGTGGAAAACTAATGACTGAGTCCTACACTAAGACTTCTCTCTGAGAACACTTTCTGTAATTATGTGGATATCTTCGGTGACCTCCACAATAAAGCTGGCGTGGAATTAAAACTATCTAGCTCACTTTGAAAAATATCCTGCTATTCGATGTTTAAAAATAGGATCTAAGTTTGATAGTTGAAGTTTCAATTGTGTTGAAAAGAACGTTTTTCTTCTACTCTTGACTAATGAGTAAATACACTTAATATTTAATCAGTTTGAAACAGATTTTGAATTTACATTTATGGCATATAAACTTATTTTGATAAAAAGATAAACTTCAATACTTATTTTTGCATATTCATTCAATTTTTATAACCATGCGTCAAAATTTATGCTCTTTTTCAAAGATCACCAATGGAGGCCAACCCATTTATACCCCTCCTAGACGGAAAATTTTGAGATTTGGCTATTTTGAGGTTCCCCTCTAAGCGAAAGTTCATTGGCCCCAGCCTACGATCCCCCTAGGATCTTCTAACTGACCCCTGCTCTTTTTCCATAGTGAGCAAAAATTTAAAGAAGTATGTTATTTTCAACAGAATACATTGATGTCATGAGTGATGTCTATATATATATTGTGGGGGTCATTGAAGATATTCCCATAATAAGAGCAAACGTACAGCACATTCAAAATTTATGTTTTTGTTTTCGGCATTTTGTTGGACAAAGAAAAACAAAAGAAAAAAAATCTTATCTTACTTTCAGAGCAGAGAATATCAGAGCTTTAATGTAAAATAGCTGTTGTGGAAAAAATACCCATTATTACTATAACTTATATGTACTCTACATTCAAAATAAAATGATCTAATTTTCTGATATCAAGCAAAGCATTATATGACTTTCAGTCTTGTATTTTACAAATGCAGACGTGATGTCATTAGAGCAGAGATTTTCTACTATCCCTTCACTTCCTTTACCAGCGCTTAAAGCATATTCTGTTCACTAGTCTTAAAGTAATTCCAATTTTTCACTCCTTCACCGAAAAGTTGTAAATACAGTAAAGAGTTTTTTTCTAAGAGTTATTCTAGTTTTGAAGTTCACAGAAGAAAATATTAGGGAATTTTTTTGCAACAACTCATTCATTCATATAATTCTTATCCAGTTCTTTGAAAGTCAAACTAAATGGACAAAGATTGCCAGTACTGATGGCATATCTTAACACGAAAAGTCACGATTCTGTAATTTTCAAGGCTTGCTTCACATCCATCAATTTGGAATGTCTGAATATAAGCTCAATAACCATGATTGATTTAGGTCATTTCAGTTGCCATCTTTTACTGGCCTGGTCATCATCGTTGATGACATCATGAAAGAAGCATTTTTCTGATAAATTGCACTCAAATGCAAAATATTCTTACAGAAGAAAACATAAGAGAAGCTAAACTTAAGGATTAATGTCTTATCTCGAGTTTACAATTAATGAGTGTTTACATTGTATTTAAGTCGAAAACTTTTCAATTCTTAAACTGTGATTAAATATAAACTATTAAATTGAATAGAAATTCGATCCCAAAGAGAAAATCATTTAAACTTCTCTTACATGAAACGAATATATAATTAAAATTAATTCACTAATGAATTACAGTTAAAATCTACTAATGAATCACAAAAACAAATATTTTATTTTAACTTTACTTTACTTTTTCTCTATTCGTTTACTTTTCAATCGATAATTTCGTGGAAGAAATGAAAAGAGATTTTCGTTTTTTTTGCCTTCAATTCTTAGAATTGATACAAAAGATAAGCCTTTGAATGAACTATATGAAAGTATCCTGGATAAATGTCAATCTACTAATACATTAAGAAACAAGATCTACTTGATACAGAGCCTGACCAATATTTTGAATTTACATTAAGCTCATGGCATTATTTATTTATTTGAAAAATTGAACCTTAGCCTAATTTTCGGTTCAAAAATCAATAGCTATTAAACAAAACTCTTTAATTTTTCTTTAATATTGATCTGGACACACTAGTGAAATAGAGAATTGACTTTTTTACCAAGTGTATTCAAGAATTCGCTGACTAATAAACCAATTATTGACTCCTATTTTAAGTATCTGATGAAATGAACCGATAGTTGTCTTTACAACACAACAAACATCGGTTTGATTAGGGAATGAGAGAGTCTTTTCTGATCAAAATATAGTCAATATTTACAGAATCGGTAAAACTTCGTGTTTTTCACTTTCAAAAAAATGGCAAATTTCTGCCAATTTCTCAATACTTTAATATTTGAAAGCTATTTGGAGTCGGCAAATAAGTGCTGTGCAACTCATCGCCAATCATTAATTTAACCAAAGCATTTGAAAACATGTCTTCTGAATGAGTTTCTAATCAAATTAAGGGTAAGGTTCACTTTGATAGTAAGAGCTCATCAATTATTAAAACTAGCAAAATGTGTTTTCTTCACGAAAATATATATATGCATATTATCTTTTTCTTAAAATCAAACTTCAGTTTCAATATTAGTCTGAAAATTAACAACAAAAAAGAGGATTTACTGGAAACAATCGTTTTTTGCCGCTTTTAAGCCGATATAATACTTATATCTGTTATTCATTTTAAGAAAGCGTTGAAATGCTTTTATGTTATTATTTTAGTGCTTTTAATGCTTTAGTTTTTGGCACAGAATTGAGCCCAAGAATAATGAGCTTAACTTTGAAATTATAATTTTATTATTCTTCATAACAATGGTATCTTAGAAAACATTTTAAGAAACTGACTGAAAGCTAAGGTAACATATCTTCTCTCCCACTCATATGCAACAAAAATATAGGAAATAAATTTCAAAACTAATATTTTCTATTGTTTTACTCCCATTTATTTAACATTAAATTTAAATAAAATAAAGAATACTGTTTTGAGAAAGATCATTAGACCTTTTCGTGTTTATGATCATTACCAAGAACTGGCATTTTTATGATTAGACACTCATTTTAAAAATAATCTTAATAGCTATCAGTAAGTTATTGATGAAAGGTTTCTCTTTCAACGTATCAAAAATTGCTTCGGAAAAAAGGAAATGAGCAAAATGTGAATACATTTGATGGTTGCGATACTATCTTGAATTGAAATAACATTCAATGATATATTTTAGTATTTCGTGTCTCATCTGCTGTTCCGCTGTAATAAGGAAAGCATAAAATAATTTTTTTAATGCTTTTATTTACTCTATTATATATAGAAAGGAAAATAGAGTAAAATCATGTGAATCGCAAACATATCATACAAGAGGAGTAAGAAAAATAAGATGGCAACTTTTCCTCTAATCTACTATTCGTCTGAATGCTATTCGACTGTAAAAATGTTCATTTGGTTAGAGAATAAGACCAGAAATAAAGAAAAATAAAGCCAAGAATCGCTGAGTTAATGACCCATTTTTCGGGACTCAAATTATGGTAGCGTTCAATACTTTTTTCACTTAACTTTTGCTTTACTTTATTTCTATTAATTTTTTTGTTTTTCTTTGTATCTCAAAAAGAATACATTTTTTATCAAATTTTTTGGGGATTTTTTTTTCCAAGTAAATAATACCGAAAGATATGATATAATGTTCGCAATCTATCAATAATACAACAGAATATATATATAAATAAATATACTAAAGGTTTTGTTTTATTTTCTATTTGACTACTTTTTTATATGACATACTTTAGTGTTGGCCAAAGGGCTACTGTTTTGGGAGTTTTTTTTTTGTGAAAGGATTTGTGGTATTTTTTTTACTGAAATCTATTATAAAACATATAAAAAATAATAACTTTTTTCACACAATATTCTGATAGTTTTCTAGCAATGTTTTCAGACTTTTTCTGAAACAACGATCGAAAGCACACTTCACTGCATAGCACTGGAGGTAATACTAGTGACGGCTTTTTTAAGCATCTCCTGTGCATCGATAGTAAGTCCATTCTAGACCTTAGGCTATATCTCTTGACATGAATTATCTATTAGATAAGCCCTAAAAAACTCAGAATCTCTTCAGAGAACTTTGTTTCAGACTTTTTTCATTGACTAAACTGATAAACAACTCTTTGAGGACAGGACTCCAATCAATAGTTTTTCACAATCACAGGATTCAAGCAGTGATCGGCTCTTCTGAAAGCTGTTCTGTTGTGCCAAAGGACTCTTTTAATCAACTTTTGTTCTTATTTTCATTCAACCATTAATTTGATGCTTACTTTTAATGTAAACATAATTCTTAGTGTTTAGACGTTTTTGTATGATTTCATTGTGAAGTTAACTAAAGCCGAAATGGCTTTCGGTTATGGCTTTCAATTGATTCAATGGTCGCCTAAACTCGTAAATTGGTTTCATTTGAATAAAAGATGACTTATCAGAGACAATATTATCATTACTGAAGGATTCTATCAGAAATTGAACTGTAATAATAGAATTAAAAGCTAGCAGAAACATGTTTCGAGTGATCTTTGTCAAATTGTTCGATAAAAGCACAGAGCTATCGATTTTTACTCAGTTTTATTTCAAACCCTTTTCAATATATTTTTTATTTAAAATCTAATTTTCAAGTAGTGCTTAGTTTATAAAATATTCGGAAAGTGCTTTGAATTTAATGCTGACTCCACACCCCTGTCATCAACTCTTGGAGTCAACAAAATGATAAAAGTCTTGAGTCACACATTCTTAAGAGCGGACCAGAAATTACAGACAAATTCAGACGAGAATTGTGTGCAAAACTCTGACAACACATATACAGAGTGCAGAATATAATCGATTATTAATTTGCATTATATCTGAGTCTCGATTCTCAGTCATGCGATCTATTGATTTACTTCGTACCACATGAGACTCAGATCTAGGGATGAAAGTTTCAGTTAAACTTTGAAATTTTCAATTAAACTTTCAGAAAAAAGTGAAATTTTCATATTCTGATATATGTTTATTGGAATAATTAAAAATAATTAAGAAAAAGTAAAGAAAAGGTCATTGCTTTACATTTCTAAGTCCACGATCGGTAATATATTTCGGAAAAATACTCTTATTTTGTGGAATTCAATGTTCTTTATGTTATGCAACATTTTAAAAGAGATAAGGGCATATAAGGGAAAGTTTTACTTAAAATGAAATTTTGAATTACTTGATGAAAATTTCACAAAATTTCACAAAAAACTTTGATGACTTTCACCACTTGCATCCCTTCTCAGACCACATGCATTCGTGCTACTGCCTGTGCTCTGGGGGGCTAACCATTCTGTGTGTATGAATTGAAACTATTTCTATAGTGTATGGTAAACAGAAATAATAGAATTTCATATAATCATTGAATAAGTTTTGATAAGAATTTCTCCGAAAGCAGATTTGAATCAAATAAATTCAGCGGAAAATATTCAGCAGAAAATTTGAGCTCTATTTTCAGACATTCATTCTTTATCTTCTGATATAAGTCTGGTTTCATCCATAAAATATCATTTTTATTGTTTTTAAACCCATTATTTATTCAGTGTTTTTCCAATTTGAACAGAAAAATATTTGAACGAATCATTTTTCAATACATAATTTTCTGACACTTCCGAAGATGTTTTTTACGGCGGATATTACTTTTGAAATTTTTAAAGCTATTTGATTGCCAACAAAATAATGTCTGAGAGCTATGTTCTCAAAATGCTTCTAACAATTTATTACTTAAGAAATTTAAAGGCAAGAATTTCAAATGTTTTTAACTGAACTTAACAAAAAGAAAAGAAATGCAATCTGAGAGCTGAACTACTTTTTACACTATAATTCAAAAGAAAATTTTAGACCAAATTGTATATAAAATACTATTCAATACAAATCTTTTTAACACAAATACAACAAAAGTTTTTAGTTTTTTTGAACAAACTCTCGAAATATCAGAGAATTAAAAAAGAAGAAAACGAATGAGTTTTCTATTTCTTATGTCACGAACTTTTGACAGTAAAGACAATATGAGGGAAGACTTGAAAGCAGTTGAGAACATACTTAAGACAAAAAACTTTTATTTTTTTCTAATTTCAGTGAAAAAACGGATAATATTGTGGCGGAACCATTGGTTAGTTGTTCCACAATAATCGGTGGATCTTGTCAACAATTATTATTTAAGCTTTAGTTTAGTTATGAAACGATGGTTTGATTATTAAAACCCTTTATTAGTCATGAAATACAAACAAAGGATTAAATGACAAAACTATTAAGTTATGGACAGACTGAGAGCAAAGACTGAAAGACCATTGGATTGAAGGGCCACTTTTTATTTATGAGTGACAAAAGGGAAATAAGCATTGAGTGAAAAGGCATGACATAAATACAAGATGATATTAAAAGCGATGTCAATAAAAGTGCAAAATTTAAAAACAAGCAGAAACTGCTTCAATATAATATGAAAAGTAAGAAACTCTTTATTTGAAAGCAGTATAACATTTCATTAGGAACGAGGCGTTCAATTATATCCAGAGATGGTCAATCAAATGTTTTATAGGAGGGGTCTAAAGGATATTTTGTCATAATCTTACATGATATATAGGTTAGGGTAAAATATACTTTTGTTTTTTGCAAAGGGGATGAAAGCACTCGTTATTTATCTCTGGTTATATCTTTCATTTAATTATATCCAACATTTTTTTAATTCAAAAAATTCAATTTACAGAAAGAATATCAATTCTCAATTGTGTAATACTTGAGAGCAGTGGTGTCAAAACGAAGCTTGATCAATAGATGGCATAAAATTTCACTCTTTTAAGCATTCAAAAAACTTGTGACTTCTTATTGACTAAATATTCTCCTTATCAAAACCAGTTTATTTGTTATTAACCGTTTCATTCATTGTATTTAAACATAATTGTTTTGATTACTATCATTTAATTTGATTAAATTATAATTTATTTTAAGCATTAACCTAAATATATTATTTATTAATTTGTCTTTTTATTAATTAAATTTTTTCAATTGTTTTTGTTTTGATTTGTGTATTTATTATTTCCAAAAATGGCACTTCAATCCAGTGAAAATTTAAAAAAATGGAAGAATTACGACTCCAAAAGAAGTTTTAATAAGGATTGGGAAATCGAATTTTTTTTCACCATGGTCAATCAAGAATCAAGTAAATTTTTGAAATGTTTGATTTGTAAAAAAGAGTTGAAACAAATCAAAAAAGAAGCTGCGCAAAAGCATTATAATAGATTTCACCAGAATATATTCTTCATCAAGAAAGTAGATCAAAAGAAGTTGAATTTTTAAAAAATCAAATACTTTCTTGTGATAATAGTAAAATAAATGATAGTTTTATAGATAAAAATAAAGATTGTCAGCATGCTAGTTTACAGGCTAGTTATGTTTTATGTAATTTAATAAGTAAAAATTGTAAATTTTTCACAGAGGGTGAATTTATTAAAAAATGTATAATCGAAACAGCTAAAATAATTTGCCCTGAATATATTGATAAATTTGAAAAAATTCATATTAGTCGAAATACAGTTTGTGATAGGATTAATGATCTAGCTGAAAATGTTAAAATTAATCTAAAATCATTATTAAACAATATGAAAAATTTTTCCATTTGTCTTGATGAATCGCTAGATATAACAAATACCCCCCAATTGTCAATTTTTATCAAGATAATAAATTCTGAATTTGAAATTTATGAAGAATTACTTGAAATGATTCCACTTAATTCAAAAATTAGGGGAATTGATATTTTCAATGAATTCATTAAAATAGTTAATATTTATAATTTAGATTTAAGCAAGATAATTTCAGTAACAAGTGATGGAGCTAGAAACTTTCAAGGTGTAAAAATGGCTTCATCAAGTTACTGAATGATTATTTAGTAAAAATTAATATAAATATCAAGGTTAAAAATTTTCATTGCATAATACACCAGGAAAATCTGGTTGCGAAAAAAATTAACCTTGATAATGTTATAGAACTTGTAATTCAAACATTAAGTTCTATTAGAAATAAGCCTAACTTAAATAGAGAATTTAAAAATTTTTTAAAATTCAAAAAATGTAGATATCCTGGCCTAGTTTATTTTACAGAAATTAGATGGTTAAGTAAGGCAAATTGTCTTGAACGATTTTATAATTTAATAGAATTAATTAATGAATTTCTATCTAGTAAAAATTTAACTAAGCCAGAATTTTCTGATATTAATTGGATTTTCAAATTAGCTTTCTTGGTTGATTTGGCTAAATTTTTTAATAAAATTAATCTTGCATTGCAAGGTAAAAATAAACTAATTTTTGAAATGTATGAGAATATTCAAAATTTATCTAACTTTGTTGATTTATTGATTATTGAAATTCAAGATAATTCATTTGAGAGTTTACCAAACTGTAATAAAATAATTGAAAAAAATCCTAATTTGTTAATTTGTAATTTAGAATTTTTAACCTTGTTAAATAATATAAAAATGGATATTAATCAAAGATTTACTCAATTCAGAAATGACAAATTCAATTTTGATTTAGTTCTAGATCCTTTTTCTATTAATTTAAATTTTATACCTGAAAAATACAAAATTGAATTAGTTGATCTTCAAAATGATTCAATTCAAAAATATAATTTTCTTAATAATACAAAAATTGATTTCTTTAAAAAACTGCCTGAAAAATATGTTAACATTAAAACAAACTCTTATCAAATTTTTGCAACATTTGCGTCAACTTATAATTGTGAGCAATTATTTAGCTATCTTAAATTAAGAAAATGTTCAAGATCATTAACGATTTATCAAGCTAACCTATCAAATTGTATAAGATTATGTACACTAGATAAATTAAAACCTGATATATCTGAAATTATAAGAAAAAAATGTAAAAATAATGAATGTTACTTAAAATAAATTATTTTACCCTCTCCAGATTTTATGTTACATTGTATGTGAAAAGTTTCTCATAATAATGCTTGTGACGCAAATTTGGCTGCTGCCAGCAGCCAAATTGACAGCACTGCTTGAGAGTATCGAGCATTGGGCTCTTTTTGCACTAAAATTAATCTATAATTCAAAAAATAAAATTTTAATCAGAATCTCCAGGGTCATTCGAAAGCTATGTCTGAAATAGCCTCATATATTTTTGCGTCAATTTGTTAAAGAATTTGAACCAAGAAATGAACAGAATATGCACTTAAATAACCTCAAAGGAATTGAAATGAGACATAACAAATGTTCATTGGTTATCTGTAATTACCAGAGCTAGGAATGAAATTGGCGCCCGACTTATGTCTGTCTGGCATAGTGTAAGTGGCCATACATTTAGACAATTATTAATTAAACTGAATTTAAGACAATTTAAACTAAAATATTCAAATAAAATTATTTATAAACAATTACTTTCAGTTATTGCTCTGAAATGAAAATCTAGTTTTAGTTTGCATTCCAAAAAGGATTACAGGTCTGTATTTGATAAAGAAATATCTCTGGTAATGACCATATTTCATTTAAAATTATTTTATATCTCAGTTTTCTATAGGATGTCTGACTTTTAATTTGATTTTATTTTACTATTAAAATATTCTCCATTTAATAAACTTTAAAAGTCAGCAAATATTTTGATCTAAAAATAAATTCAATTTTCATTATATACTTATCTTTGAGTAGTGTTTTGCTTCAAATAAAATACTTGAAATTTTGTTGAGCCAGCAATCATTCAAACCACTATTACATGTATTTTAAAAACAAGTCAATTGAAAAATATTGATGCTTCATGCAAAGAAACCCAGATTTCAATTCTGACCAGTGTGACCATTTCAAAAGGATAACATCTAGGGCATATTGAAAAGAAATTAAGGGATTTTATAAAATTCCTTTGTTTTCGAGCCAAAAATAAATGATAAACATTTCTTTTGTTCAGAAATATTTTCCATGAGCTTAATGTAAAATTTAAAACAATTGCCCAAAAACAGGTTCTAAATTAAGGAGAACCCTGATCACTTTAATTCTGGTTTCTGAATCCTTTGGCTAATTATCATTGAATTTTGGTCATTGGCTTTGAACCGATTAATTGAAAAGTGCTTAACAACACAATATGTTAGGCTATAATTTCAAACAATGCTTTTTAGTAAAATTTTAATATAAATTTAAATAGGTTAAATTCATCTACTTTATATGCAAAGTTGGGGCTTGTTTTCAAAATCGAGGCAATCACTGAACAAATGCATAACATTTCCATTCAAATGCATTAAATTCCTAATCAATAAAAGTTAAACTAATTCTAAATGTAATCTCCAGACAATGGTTTGACAAAATAATAGCCAGATTTTGGCTCTCAAGGCAATGATAAGAACTATTTTATTATTCCTTCGCTTTCTTATTGTATGGAAATTGTATTCAATAAATCAGTGAATATCTCCGGAGAAAAATTAAAACAAAACAACTCTATTCTGTGTCATAGCCTTTGAGACACAATTCTTATTTGGACTGAAATTCATGAATTCCAAGATAAACAATATATTCAATGGTCTACTCTTTGAACTTATATTTTTTTTGATGAGAATATTTAGGTCTGGATTTCACTTTCAATGTCTATCATATATTAAAGTCGTTTAAAAATTGTCAAAATATTTTTGTTGAGGGAATTGAAGAGAATATTCAGAGCTCTGCAATGTTTGCGATAAAGGAATCGTTTTCAAGAATTGACATTTTTTTTGCAAAAAATAAACTCATTTTTCATAAAAGACTATCAGTTTCTCATTCAATGATTTCTCTAAAAAAATTGATAATTCATTCAAATATCAGATGACTTTTTAAAAATAATTTACATAAACATTTTTCAAACTTTAAAATTATAATCATTTTCATTTAATTTCGTTCGACGGGTTATGAATTATTCAGTCGACTATTCACTTGAATCAAACCCCTATTCTCTGAAATATTTTTCAGATTATTTTCGTATTTCAAACGAATTTAATTAATAAACAAAAGGATGAATAATAAGAACTAAAATTTTTCCAAAAAATCCATTCAAATAATAGAGAAGAGAAATGTTAGAAAACTTTTAATTTCTATTTATTTGCTTTAATATACAGTATATATATGTATAATATGAAGCTCTGGGGCGCAGATGTGTTGCAACTGATCCACAATGAATTCCTCTAAAACTCATCACAAAAAGCTTTTACTCTAATATTGTAAATATTTAATTGTAATAATAATAATAATAAGCAGGACTCTTTTAGAGAATGGCAAAGCTCTCACAATTTTCTTTTGTCTATTCAAACGACTGCTTTTCATTTTAGAATTTCTATTGATTTTCAGACTTTTTTTGGTAGATTTTCCACTCAAAAAAAAACCTCATTTGCTTTAGTTTTTGACTTAAAGTATTTTTTTTCTTGTCATTAGTCATACGGTTTAGTATAAACTAGAATTGAAATAAGGAATACCATTCGAACCGGTATTTCAGGGAAAATATTGATTTTGGGCTGAATTCAAAAAAGCAGAGCTCAGAATAGCTTTTGAAGAGAATAACCAGAAAATTATGTTAAACTTGATTTGAAAGTCAAATTCTATTGTTTTTCATTCTTTCCTTTACGTTATCGAAGAGATTGCCTTCATTTTGGCTTTCATTAGACATTAGTCCAAAACTTTCGCTAAGACTTCAGACAAACATTCAATGTTTTCAGTTATTCTCAGAAACTTTCAGAAAAGTTAAATGTCATTTCTCATTCAAATATAGATATACATTTAAGTTAAATAATAATGATCAGGATCGAGCAAAATGTTAATAGGTCGAACTGAAAACATTCAAATCTCGCTAATATTACTCTAGATTCTGCTCATTTAATCAGTAATATTACTTTATTTGAAGTATAATAAGTTCCATAACATCTTTAAAAGCATGATTTGAATTCTGTCCCCTTTAGCACCTATCTCTTGGTTCATTTAACTTGCTCAAAGTACAATATCGAGATTCAACTTTATTTTAATATTTAATGTTTCGAAAGGGAAAGCCTGGATAGCATTTATACTGATAATTTATTGAATAAATAGCAAAACTGAGTAAACAATTTTTTTTATCAAGAAAATATCGAAATCTAATTATCTATAGATTTGTATCAAATTAGAGTAACTGAGAATTTCTCAGAATTTCTTTTTCGGATATTTTCTCGTTTATTGCCATTACTTATGATTGAAAATGAAATAAATTATTGGATTCTTAAGGGAAAAAGTTAGACTCAATTCGGTATATTTGAAATAAAAGGTCATTTTATCCATAACTTGTTTTTGATTTGAGTAAACTAATGAAATGATTAAATAAATAATCCATATAAAATGAAATTAGTATCAATTTATTACAAGAAAAAGAGGACGAAAAGAGTATTTCTCATAATTATTCTGACTTTCAATACCTATTTTATATCAAATGATATAAAGGAATGATAAATAAATTTGTAATGAATTCCCAGAATTTGTCATAAATTATGTTTGAGCCTTCATTTTTTAATAGAGACCAGAAGAGGTTGGAATCAGTATTTTTTTGTGACAACAAATACTTCATTCTTAGGTTTGATTATTATTTTGTCATTTATTTTGTGCAGAGAAAATGATTTCAGGAGAATTTGAATTTTTATCGGTTTTACATTTTTTTCATGAATAATGATATCTGAAATTGTTTTTATCATTTTCTGCATAAATTTTTAGAATTAATGTCCTGAACGGCTGAAAGTCATCCCAAAAGTACTTTATCTGGAAATACGGATATTTAAAGTTTAAAATCTTTGTGTTTGAGTCAAACAATGTCTGAGATAACGAACCCATTTTTGCAACATTTACTTCTACTTAGTTAAATGTCAAGAATATTCTTTCATACAGTGAAGCCAACACTACGTAAAACATAATTTAGTTAATTACACATATGTTAAAGCTTAGAACCAGCCTGGCCAATTATAACTTCGATAAGATAGTAAAGATTTCTTTTAATCAAATGTATATTGACAATTTATTTAATGAAGACAGGGATTGGAAGTACAGAATATATCTGTAAATATATATAAGCACTACATTTATGATTTTTACACTATTACAACGAATAGTTGATTATTACCATGATTTCTATTTAAACTCAAGGAATATATTTTCCAGGCCCTTTTGTGATATGACTGACTAAGACCAGAGATGGCTAAATATAATTCATTAGTGGATTTGGGAATATTCACCAGAAAAATGCCTCTAAACCATAGAAAAATTGCCGTAAAACCCATTGAGTTTCCTCCCTCTCCAAACCCATCCAAGATTTTTCTTGGCCATCCATGGAATTCCACATTTCCAAATTTCTGACATAACTTCATAAACAAAAAAAATTCTTATCTACTTTTTTGATTCATTTTTTGTGCAATTGACCTAGTTAATTCCTATAGTTCTTAATTTTTATAAACAAAAGAAATTCCTGAAATATAACCAAAAATAGCGAAACATTTTTAATACAAATTCTATGTCTTATAACGGGATTAAAGTTGAGATAAAAGGGATGTTTTAGTATCCAATAAATTGCTGGAAAAGTCTCTTCTAATCATTAAAAGTAATTGAAATTCACATAAAACTCGATTTGTTGTCATCTCATAAGACTCTGAGATATAAGAACTGAATCTGAAATATAGGCCACAAATAAAGGATTGCAAAGAATTTTGTGTTCATTTTATTATACAAATTATGACATCGGATGTCATCCGAGAGAAGCAAACGATGGCATAAATGTTGCGTTTATGTCACCACTCATACCATTCATTAAAGGCCAGCGCAGACTCAACTTCTTAAGTTCAAGAATATTAGATCAACCCTTGCAGAAAGCAGCCATATTATCAATAAATCAGAAAATTATTAAACTTCACATTTATCACCACCCTCTTTCAAGTTTAACATCTTGCAAGATATCAAAACCCCAAATTGTGATTACTTATGGATTACTGAATAGATTTTCAAAATAGTTTCTCAATTGAAAAAAAATGCAAAATTAGTCCTTCACTTTTTAATAAAAGGTTATGTTAGTAGTAAAGGTTCTTTAATTAACTAGGGCAACTTCATAATGTAATTATCTCTCTTTTAATCTTATGAATAAAATATCTTGGAAAAAAATAAAAGAATTCAAATTAATTGTTTTGTTTTAATTAAACTATAAATTAAATTATTGCCCAAAATTTTCAATTAATCCCTATTGAGAGATAAAATTAATCTAACATAAATTCGAGCTGAAAATTTTTATTTTTGTTTCCAGGCAATTATAAAACTAGAATTGTGTCCAATAATCAATTTTGGATTATTTAATTTCCATGGATTCTCACTTACCCTCAAATTGAAAGAACATTTATATCTGATTCTGAATTTTAAATTGATAACCAGGATCATCAGCTCGAACAATATTTGCCCAGAATGGAATTTGAATTATGGCTTGAAATGATTTGGAAGTGAGCTTTTGATGCGAATAAACCACAACTGATGCAGATTCTTTGAAAATTTTTATCCTAGAATCATTGAGGCAATACATCAAAACTTGGTATTCCTATTATTCTGATTGTATTAGCAATTCTGACCTCTTTTAGATGCTTGGTATCTAGAAATAATAACAGAGCGAATAAAAATGTGATGGCTGACTCTCAAATTAAATGGGTTTTCAAGAATCGAAAAGAATTGAGATTTTATTGAAAAATATAACGAAAAATACTTTATTCACATTTATATAAATTTTTTTGCCATAGCTTTTCCAGTTTCGGTCCACTAAACAATCCATTCGTTTGCAATTGTAGTGCAATTCTATCAAAGAAATGTGTGACATAAAAGAGCACAATATCCAGGTCTCCGATCCAATCCCTTGAGCCCTTCTTTTGCTGTCAGGCTTATGAATTCTGGTCCGTTGTCTGCCATTACTTTTCATTTGATATAACAAATGACTGGAAATTTGGAAATCTTTTCAGATGTACAGAATATTCTATGTTTTGCATACAATATGTTTGTCTGATATCATATGAGAGTCAGAACAGAATTTAATTAAATTGAAATACAAAAGGCTTTATAACTTATATATCATTAAGTATAGAGAATCGGTTGGAAAGCCTTTTGTAGTTTCATTTAATATAAGTATCAAATATTACCAGAAATTTAATTAAAAAGTCAACTTGAATTATTCCTAAATAAAAGACCTAAAGCCTTAAAAAAGGTTCTAGGTGCTGAAAATTGATCTCGATACAAGGTGGTTGAATTGAACTATTTTATTTTATCAAACACCGGATCTGACCACAGAGTCGAAGTACGTCATCACTGCTTATGCTTTGAAGAAGTTGAGGACTAAGAACAGGGTTAGTTAGCCAATAATTCCAAAAACATAGTAACAGTATAATAACTTCGACTATTTTAGATTAATTTAATTTTTAGTCATTATTTGGAATGTTTTCAAAATCATTCAGTCATTTGTTTGAAAAGATTAAAACGAAAATTGTGTCTCAAATCAAAAGAAATAGAGTCTATTTAGTCTATTAATCATTTTTGGCGTTAAGAAGAGCTCATATTTAATAGTCTTAGTGAAGCAGACAAAAGAATTTCGTGATATTTGAACTATTAATTTGGTTCTTAGACAATGGACTCGGAATATGAGGGAATCGGAGTATATAATAAACTGGAGATAAGGCAGTATTTCTAGAATATTCTGTTCCTCTATTCATAAAATTTTTGAATAAAATCAGTGACTGTAAGACTGGAAACACCAAAAAATAAGAATCTTTTGACTCAATTTATTTGGCCAAACCTAACAGGACTGGGGGGAAAAAAGCAATATATTCGCCAGAATTGGCCTTTCCTACACTTATCGTCTTGAAGGATCAGAAAGGAAAGGCTCAGCCATTCAAACATACATCACATTAACGGCTCTGATCTACACTTAAAACGAATGACAATTTTGTCGCTTATTTTTCTTCTTCATATGCTGTGCTATAACTGGGCTCACAAACGATCAGCACTTCCTATCAGTTGTCTGCCTGTGTCTAAAGGAATGGATGACTGAATGCCTGACACAAAGAAAGACAACAAAATCTAAAAACTTCTTCTGTTTGAGAGAAGAAAAATTTATTTTCCAATTTTCTTCGCTTTGAACCAAAATATCTATTTTTTTCGATGTAAGTGAAGTACTTTTTGGTAACACAAGTGGTGTAGCCATCGATTGGCCCTCAAATGGCTGACCACTACTCAAAAGTACGAATTAATATTTGAATTGAAAATAATGCTGGAAATGAGGGGACAGTCCTTTGATTTGGAAATATATTCTATTTGAAAGGAAGACTCCGCCACTGAGTTGTACTTTGAATTTAATTATAATAGACTTTCAACTAAACCACTGTTCAGATGGGACTGAGCTCTGAAATATGCTCAGTGTTTGTTACCAAGTTCACTTTTATTTCATTGTGAACCCAAATAACTAATTAGTTTTGGTCGCAGTTTCACAAAACACTTGTTTTCCGCACATTTGCACTCCTATTGCAAACAGACTCTCAATGAGAACTTGTTTTTGGGCCTGAGTCTGATTGTTAGTGCCTGTGCTGTCACTGGCAAACCATTGAACCCAGAATTAATTGTCGGACACCAACGATAACGAAATGTAATTTCATCTAAACTTATATAAGGCTTCGAATTGTATTATAAGAAAAATATCTACAAATAAAGGGACAAAATTTTAACTGAAGTGCTCTTCAAACCGAAGACTTTAAACAAATCAAAATTCAATCAAAAAACTTCTCAAAAGTGTTATCATTGATATTGAGTTGGAGTTTGGGAATAAATATTTGTGTTTCAGATTAAACTCGAATGTTTAAGGCATTAAAATCAGTTTATAAGTCTATTATTGCTTTCGTATAAATGCCAAACAAAATGCTTTAAAAACAGTATAAAAATAATCAATAAATGCGTTATAAATGGGAATCAAATTCAAAAAATGAGAATATTTGCAGAATTGTTGGCACTTTAGTCAGAGTCATCTGAGCTTAGGTACTCCTTCTTGATTTGTCTGGTGAATGAGTGGTCGCTGTCCTCAGTCTTCACTTCATTTTTGATCTCCGACTTGATCTCCGATTTGACTTCAGTTTTGATTTCTTTCTTAACGAGACTCTTGTCGTCGACGGCCTCTTCTTTGACACTGAAATGCGCACCATTTGACTGAAGAGAGTCCTCCTCTGAGATGTATTCCTCTTTAGCTTCGAGTTTAATGTCGTCGGAGGAGTCGTCTGAAAAGTACTCGTCCTTAACTTCTCTGTCCAACTCTTCCTTATCCTCCATTTCATTGTCATACATGTCGTTGTCTTCGGCTTTGATTTCAAGCAGTTCTTCTGCCTTTCGTTTCTGTAAAACCGTCAAAAAGATGGGTCAAAAACATGAGACAATCAAATCAATGGTAACCTTATATGGAATGTAAATGTCTTCGAAGGCCTGTCGATCAGAAGCCAACTGTTTTTTCATCTTTTCAGTGTCTGACAACATCTTCTTGTAGTTCTTGTCGTTTTTGGCGTCCGGATCAGCTCTGATTTCAGCCATTTTCTCGTTGGCCACAACAAACATTTTGTCCAAATTCTTAAGCATTTCCATGATCTTGTAGATCTCGTACTGGACGTGTGTGTCCACCAGTGATGTCCATCTCTTGAGCCGACACTCGTATTGTCTTTGTTCCTTCTTTGTCATCTTATTCATGTCTGCCTCACTCTTCAGATCAATTTTGAAGAATTTAGTAAACTCTTTAACTGATTCCTCATTGATCTGCAAGTCGTCTACTTTTTCGATCACTCTTTTTGACTTAATTCCCATTTTAACGGCTAATCAGTAATCAAAGATCAAAACAAATAAATTGGAAATAATTTGAGATACAATTGAAGACTAAAATTGGAGATAAACTGATTTAATGTTTAAATTAAATGCAATAACAAAACTGTTTTTCTTAGACTTTATGTGCCATTAGTTTTAAATTTTCGTACGGAAGTCCACTCAACACAATGTGCGCCTAAACTACTGGTCCATCCTTTAACTACGTTACTATTATTTCTGTATATAGAACCCCTTCTGCATATTTTATGGGCTATAGAGACATAAGACTTTCCTTTTGGACGATACGTCATATTTGTATGGTTAACAGATAAGATTAAATCTGATGTAACCTGGTAAATTGACGTTTTTGATGTAAGGCACAAGTCTGCTGACATTTAATGTTTAAATAGCTGAAATATGTCAGCAAAAAGGTTTAAAAATCTGTACTCGATCCTTCTCAATGCAATCAATGATGTTTTATCCATGAAATTAGTTTTACCATACTTGTTTACATAAATAACGTTTGGCTCAACTTTATTCAACTTTTAGCCTTTTTTGGGGTTTTTTTTTTTGGTAAAGGTTTCGGACAAAAATCCGGATATAATTAAATCAATTAAAATTAGATAAAGACATATATTTTCATAATATCTGTAATGTTTGTGAAATAATCTATAATTTACTAACAATTTTTGTTAAAAACGTTAAAATGATTTGATTTAATGAAATGCATTGTTTTCAACGAATGGATAGGAATTAAACTTTCAATTAATTTGATTAAAACTATTTAACAAATGTTTGTGAATCACACAAAAATACTTTAGTTTTCGTTTTATCAGTCATTCAGTGTTTCAATGATCTAGTTCGTTCCAGTCTGACCCTGGTTACCGGTTTGGCAGAGCCCATATTCTGTGTTGAATCGAAGGGCGTCTCATTCAGTTTTGCCATTAGATTCAACTTTTCCCTTAACTTGGTCTCCTTTTCCACTTTATCCGACCATAGCTTTAGATTTGTTCTGGAATATAATGATTGAGTTATCAATTGGTCGATCAAATGACTGAATAACTGTATTACAGGCAATGATTTAAGTAAACCCTGGCGTTGGGCAGAAGAGCGGTCAACATTTTGAAACAGGGGATCGATATGTTGGTGAGGAAGTCCACTTGCAAAGCTGGCTGTTCGTGAACCTTTTCCCTGTCCATCAAAGGGATAGGCTTTCTGCCTAGTTCCTTTTCGATATCACCTTGAGCATAGAATTCTTCTAGCAAGAGTCGGACCTGTTCCCTGGTCTCCATCCAAGGCCTGGCCGTTGAGTTGAGGTCCGCCGCAGTCATAGCTATCGCTTCTAATAATAATCTAAAATCGATTGGAAAAACAATTGTTTAGAGAAAGAGATGGGCTTTTCATGACTCAAATGCTTACTTATGTTCGCTATTATTCCAATCAAAAGTTCCCATGTTTATTATCTTTTCCAGTTTTGCTTTGTTTGGGAAAAATAGGGCCAAATCTGTGGCCAGAATGCAGTGTTTGATGAGTGATAAGACTTTTTTGTATTCCTGAGCTGACAATGACTTAAGAATGTTGTGTCCGTTTAGCTGTAAGACAAGAACAGCTCTTATTCCCCGTCCAATCGGATATTGCCATTAGGTGAAGGGGTAGGCATCGGAACAGGACTTACTTGCAATATATTAACGGTCTGGTTGTAGTGATGGTGTTCTAAAGGAGATGTCGTATAAATGGCAGCTAATGGTGCGGATGAATGAATGAGAAACTGATTGGTGGTTCCCCTGTGGTCGAGATCATGGCAAAGACCGCTGACAAAAAAGGCCAACTTCTCCAATGGGCTGAACCGGTCGCTGTTGTGGACGAAGACGTATAGGCTGTGGGCCACACTGAAGCCGTGCGCCCAATTATGATATGGAACTCGTCTGTAATTCTTTCTGACAGTCAAAGTGAACCTGTGCTCAAATCCCTTCTGATTAGAGGCCAATAAATATTAATGAAAGGGGCCGTACCTATACAGGTCGTCATTATTTAAGTGAGGAATTCCTTCGATGGCTTCCACTATTTTTATTGAAGTGAACAGTTTGTGGTCATTACTTATATCGTATGGAGAAAAGAATGGCCTGAAATGAAACTGTCGTTAATTGACATTTCGATTGACTGATTGCAATACTTGAGAACATCGGCTGATTTGAAGCTTTGTATCTGTTCTCGGGTTGACTCCAGCTCTTCATCATTACTCGAGTTGTGATATGAGAGTATTTCCAGCGCTATCTTATTCTTCTGTTCCGATCTTCGGATCTTTTCATAGAGCTGTTGGGATTAGTGTACAAAATGAGACATTCAATTAATCATAAACTAGTCAAGCATACCCTAGCATGATCAAGGGCTAGTCCACAATAAGTGGCGAAAATAGAGAAATTTTCCTCGTCTACTTTGTTAAAAATGCCATTCAATTTGTTGACCATCTGAACGACTCCAATGACTCTGTATTTTAAATGAAATAATTTTTTTAAATTCAATGAATTCATATGAAAAATATGTATTGAATTACTTATTTTTGCTGAATATAGGCATACATAACAGGTTTTTGGTCCGATAGCCAGTCAACTGATCAATACTTCTGTTGAATCTTTGGTCTTCATAAGCGTCGGGAATATTGAGGGCCAAACCCGTCTTTGCCACACAGCCAGCAATACCGGTGCCAATTGGAAATCTAATCTCCTTCTTAGTAGTTGTCGTCTGATTATCGTTCGACTGATTTGTTTTTGGCAGACATTTCGAAAAGAAAGAATTTGTATTCAAAAGTTATGCTAAGATGAAAGAGAAGAGCACAGCATATTTCAGACTAATACTTGACTAATAAGTCCTAATTTAAAGTAATTTGGGCCGACTATTAGCTCAGAATTGAGACTTTTATGCTGTCATTTCATGTAAACATTTAATTGGGTGGAGAAGTGAACATCAAATGATTTGAGATAAATGTCTGACAACTTATTGATTAATACCTTGTTTTCATTGACTTCAAAGATGTGAGCATAAAGTTGGTTGTCATTAGAGTCGACCAGAAATAGTGAAGTCCTGTCGGCGTTGACCAACTTTTTCGCGTATTCCTAATCAAATGCGCAAACATTAGAACAAAAACACTTTAAAACACTATTTCTCAGGAAATTTCAAAATAAATTATAAATTCTGTTCGAAAAGTTATCTATTAAAGATAATAAATTACTCAGGCCAATTTGAAGGAACTGCAGGCAATTTGGCTCTTTGTGTTTTAAACATTTATAAGGAATAATGTTTTTTTAACTTTTTCTCAATATTTTACCCTTTAATTCGCTTGAATTTACGGTTAAAAATTTCAAGAATGTCTGTCTATTATCTAATCTGAAGTTCATTCTGTGCTACAAAGTATTTAAATCTTACTTTTCAATTAAAACTAACCATAATTTTAGCGATAACTGTATCCATACTAATCATATCTTGGAAAATGGATCTGCAATAAAAGAAAATGAGACCAATTTGAGAGGTGAGTTCAAAAGAAGTTTCGTCATTATATTAAAGAAAAGTCAATTATCAAAAATAATTGGACAATTAATTACAGAAAATTGATAAAGGGTAAGATGAAAAGGAGTGAAAACTTACTTGACAACTGCTAACAAAAACGTATTAAGCTTTCTCTGACGCGAATGGTTTGAGAATAACTATAATAAAAAGTATTTAAAAAAGTTCTGATGAAAAATGTTATTCAGGAGTGAAATGAGTGTAAATTTAATGAATAATTCAAAAAAAAATTTTCCGTAAAACCTGACCTTCAGATTGATTTGTTTGAATTAATTGATTAGAATTTATTAATATTATTATTATTATTATAAATATGATTACCTCAGCGTAATGTAGAGCTATTCCGCCCCAAACTAAATAGCTTTGGACTATCTGTAAGAAAAAGCAAATAATAAAAAAGAGTTAAAATATTTTAAATGTCAAAAACATATTAATAATCGAATCAAAAACTCAAAGGAAAAAACTAAGAAAACATTTTTTAATGACTACTCTTTGAAAGACTGATCTTTGAGCTCAAAGTTATGTTTAACTGAAAGTGTGATTAATTGGCAATTCTTCACTACCTCTTCATCTTCTTCTATGAACGGATCCGAGCCTTTAGTTTTATATAATTCGAGTACACCTTTGAATTGAATTGAAGGAAATATCAATCATTTTTCTGACAAATTGATAATTATTGATAACTAACCCATTATACTACTGACTGACTGTATTATGGGCACAGCCATAATGTAGCTGGTGTTGGCTGGTTTGTAAGGAGAACCATCTCTAAACCGGTAGTTCTTTAAATGAAATAATTGGTAAAAATATGAATTTATATTAATTTGATTGATTTAATGTCTGTTTACATAATCGATGACATTCCAAATGATTGTATTGCCCGAGTGATAGACATATTCGACGAGAGTCTGACTTTTGTCATCACTTTTATTGAAACCATTCATATTTGACTGGGAACTGTCGGTTATTCTCTTCATTTCCTGATGAGGAAAAGGCTGTGTTTAATACTAATTGATACAAATTTAATTATGCTCAATGTCATCTTCATGAATAGAGGCATACAATTCCTCCATTCAATGATTATGACTGATTTGTTTAATAGAAATATTAATCATTTAATTATATCTAATTTTCCACTTGTTTTTTAGAAAGTGTCAGAATTTTAGACAAATATTGAGGAAAATTCCACTCAGAATAAGAAAGAAGAACTTGATTTTAATCAAAAGACATTTACACATTTTTTTTCGTCAGATTAGAGGAAATTCAATAGATTTCAAGCTCTAAATAATTTTTGATAAATTGATTTTTAATAAGTGATAAATTGCTTTCGACTTCGCGTTTAAGAGAAATCAAAAATAAGATTTCAATAGAAAAAAATGCTCAATATTTTCATAGGGAATAGATTTAAGGGGAAAATTTGAAAAATGGGAAATTCAGTCTAAAAGGGAAATATTGAATAGAAGTCTAAAGATATTTGTGATGCGAAGAGAAAATGTTTTGCTCACATTTGAGATGCTATCGTAGATAAAGACATTCCAATGATCAGAATTGACAGCAAAGGCAACAGTAGAGGCCAATTGTGTTAAGACATTAATCTTGTTGGGCTCGTTCTGACTCTGGTGCAAATGCTTTTCCAAGTCCTGAAGCATTCGTTTCTTTTCCAAGTGATTTAATGACTGAAAAGCACATGTTATTAGGCATTAATTGGCTTATTATTCAAGAAGCTGTGAGTTGAGCAAGATAATTAGCTATTTAATTACTTTGTGTCTGGCCAAGTGCAAGTTTTTCTGGTGATTGATCTGTGCCTTTCTTATCACCCATTTTTCTAGCTTTTCCAATTCTATGTGTTTGAGGACATATTCTTCCAGGAGAGCAGGATTCTTGACAAGAATATTTTCCAATTGTTCACAACCTTAAAAGTGGAAATATTATATATTATAATAACAAATGTTTGAAACATTGTTCTTGAAAATAGTCGAGGAACATGTGTTGCGAAAGTAAATGTCAAATAAAAAGAGTGAATACTATTCCTCATCAGATCAGACAATGATTTTGTTTTGGAAAATAATGTAAAAGTCGTTAAATAAGGCACTGAATAGCATTTGCGATAACATTAATAGCGGCAGAATAGCGAAGAGAATATACAATTTTCACAAAACATAAACTTTTATTATATGACATAACTGTTTCCTGAATGACACGAGAAAATCACTCTTTATTTCTTTGCTTAGAATATTACCGAAAAGAGCATCAAAAAAAAGTTGGTGTAAAACTTGATTATAGAAATAGAGATAAACGAAATATTGAGAACATAAAAGAAAAGCAACACTTTGTCACTAAATATATGACATTTGAGGGAAAATATATTTTTTTATCAAAAACAATAAAAGTATAGAATTTTCTATGAAAAGCAAAGTTTTCGATACTATTTATCTGAGGAATAAAGTAATGAAAATAAAGTTTTAATTAAATGTTTTTTAAAGGCAAGAAAAATTCAATACTCACTCATTTTTTCAATATTTATGAATAACTGAAACACAATATTTTAATTGACTTTCATATGAGACAAACTTTTTTGATATATTGATAGTCAGTATATTTATTGTTTTGTTGTGATAGCAATAGAGTAGCGTAAAAAGAAGTTTTATTAGAGTCGAGGCATATTATGCACACACGAGTGAGCCTCACATTTATGTTTCGGGATGAATATCACATAATATAGTTATAGTTGAGTCGATCGCACGAAATGTGATTCGCATTTGATTGCAAACTAAATACTGTCGCGAATAGCAGTCAAACGTAGAGCTCGAACGCAATGAAAAGGCTCTGCAAAAGAGTACACAGCCTTCGAAGTCAAGGTAAGAGTCGATTGACTTGATATGAATGAATGCGATGCTTATGGAGAGAGACTTCGAAATAAATATATAAAAGCATTAAGTGTTTAGAAATGAAACCGATTTCGCCTCAGATATACAGTCATTTGTGTGGCGACAACAATACACTCCAACATATTCCTATAGATAGTGGCAAACGGATTACATATCTCTGGCAAGAGCTCTGGCAAAGACATACATTATTATTACACAATTCAATAAACAAATAACTATTGGCTTCGAGTCTTCACCTAATCATTGCTTTGAGAAAATCAGAATTTGCTCAAAAATTGACACTTTTATCAACTTTTGATTTAATAGTTTCATTCACTTTTGAAATGTAAATATTTGTCTCTATTTTTCATTCATTCAATTTTAATCAAATTTATTTTCTAAACAAATAATGAGACGTATTTTGCATCGGATTTCAATATATTCTGTTCAACAGACCAGCGGTTGTGGACAGACTTTCAGTTTTATCCAATACTTGTTCAATGATTTACAGTGCAATAGCTTTCAATGATTTATATATTTGAGAAGAATTTGAATATTAATTTGATTTTTAAAGTTATAAGAAATGCAAATCTGAGACATAAAGACATCAAATATCAGTGCAATTCATTTTGAAGAACTGTCAGACACTGAAACACATTTCCATTGAGTGATCAAATTTTAAAATCCTATACTTTGAGACCGGATAACATTTATTCGAGGGAAAGTCCTTTCTCAACCTCAAACAAAAATGAAAGTCAAGTGTGCAGGTGCACTTTCCTGGGATCCCATTTCCGTTCGTCGCTGTCATTAAATGTAATAAAAATAGCAGAAAAATTGACGCCAATCTTGTTTTTTCATTTCCTTCCCAGCTTTAAATAAATTGGACAAGCATACAGATAGCTGTAATACACAGGTAATTGCACACAGGTACTATTGAAGTGGCTACAATTTTTTAAAAAAATGACTACTATTCATTAAAAATCGGTTAGCACATCTAATGTTATTTGACTGATAAATTGTTATTTATTATTATTATTATATGATAATCTTGGCAACTTTCAACAGATATGCTTTCATTTCTAATCTTTTTTAACATGAGTTCCACATTTGGTTAAGAAAATTGGTTTCACAGGAATTTCAAAGCGATTTGATATAAACCAAGCCTTATAGAGGTATAGATTTTTTGATTGTTCCGATTGATTGTCCCTATATTTTATCGACATGTCATCAATAGTAACATAACATTTATAATTGACATCCATTACATCCAGTTGTGAACGACTGAAAAGGCTTTACCGAAAATTATCCACGAAATACATTTGTATTGTTTCTGATATCAGATATTAAACGCTTGTCTTAAAGGTTTTGAAGTAAAACATCAATAATAGTGGGAAACAAGTAATATTAGTCAAACATTTTGACAATCAATCATTTTGTCGCTAATCTATTGTGTAGTTATTGCAACCAAAAAACATCAAAAACTTATAGCGAAATACTATTGACAATAATGACAAAAACCTCAATATTTTGGAGTTGTTTTATTTGAAGAAGTCTTTGGATTCAGTGATAAAATAATATCTCTGTATTGAAAAGTAAACCTCAAAGTATAGTTGACTTCCTTTAACTCGTGATTTGATATAAATATAATACAAATAAATCTTTTCAAATACATGATTATATCTGTACTGATGTTATGAAATGTTGGATAATTCAAATATTTTATCAACAATGGCCACATCTCTAGAGACATCTAGACCATCTAGATCAAACATTTCATTTTCCACTTAAAGATTATTTTTAGGAATTGAAAATATTTTGAAAGTTTTTGGCAAATAATTGCCATAACATTATTTGTATTAAATAGCGATAAGTAGTGATAAAAAGCACAAAACTTGAGATCAATCACGTATTGGAGATAATCATTAAATAAAAATATATTTGTTTACAGAAAGCAAGAATCGATTAATTTATTTGCTCCGATGACTATTGATAGGCACCCAAACAATTATAACCTCTTATTTAGGCCTCAGAAGACATTCCTTAGATACTGACATTTGCTAGTAATTTGAAAGATCAGTTACACTGCTTTTGGAATTATTGAGATTTCAAAACATTTTAATTAAATTAATTGAAAATATTATGTAATTTGATCCTGTCTAGATTAGGTGCTTTTGATTTAGTTATTTATTTTAGTTTTACAACAATTTAATATTTAAGTCTTAACCTCAAAATACTGATAGAAAATTCGTATAACGAATGATACGATACGAGAATAATCCGTAGGCTTTTTAGAGCACATGATTTACTCTTTTTTATGCAATTATTGCTAAACTAAATGATTATTTTTTCTGCTTCTTTATTTTGCAACAAATTCCAATTAATTAACGAAATAGACATAAATATATTGCAATGTAATAATAGATAGAATCGGATTAGATTCTTGAATATTAACTGAATTCATCAGTAAATTAAACAATTGAAAGTCTGATTAATTTGACTGGAAAAAGGAGCTTTCAGAAATTGAGCTGGCAAAGGAATTGGCCATTAACAAATTGGCAACATTAATCATGATATGACATTTTGCAGCAATTCAGAATAATTTCTATGACTTATGTTTGTTCCATCAAGTTTAAATATTCTCTTTACATAAATGCAATTTGCACTGGCTTCTTTAGAATAATCGTACTATCTAGAAAGGTTTGCAACTTTTACCCAGATTTCGTTAAATCAATTTTGAGTTTTAGCTTAGAAAAAACTGATTATGTTTAAAAATAAAAGATTAGAAAGGTTGAAATTGATTTGATAGACACTTACAACAACTATTTGTTAGACTTGCTCATTTAATGAGATTATTTTATTTAAGCCAAAGTATTTTATTGCTAATCTAAATAGTCTACTATCTCATCAATTTGAGCAAGCATTTTCAATTCCAAACCATTTATTTAATATCAGAAAGATAGTTTTAATTAGTATTTTGCTTAAATATTATGATTTATATTTTCCAGTTTCTGATAAATAGATGATGAGAAGAGCCGACTGTTTATTACTTTTATTACTTAATTAAAAGAAATTTATGCAAATAAATAAGGAGACGGTAAAAGTAGTTACCATTTGTGTCAATTAATCACCAGTGTCTTCTAAGTCATTTGTCTTTAATAAAGTTATTCAGATGATTTTTGATTTAAATGTTTTTCACGGAAATTTCCAAACAGATGAGAGTTGGAAACAATATTTTAACGTCAATTGCGACGATTCAGTCAATTGGTTAAAAAATAAACAACGAATACAGCCTTTGAATACCAGAAATTGCTAATCCTTTCAATTATCTTAATTAAAGAAAAATTATTGCAAACCATATCTCTATTGAAAGCACTTGACATTTAAATTGATTTATAATTGAAGGCTGAAAACAGACATAATATTCCTTTTATTGAAAAAGAGGATTAAAAACACTATTTTCAAACATTTTATTCGATATTCAAATTAAAAAAGATTTGATTCTTTTATTTGTCTTCTTTAATCCATTTAAGAATAAAAGGAGTAAAGTAAGTGATGATAATGTTAGCACCGGCTCTCTTAAAGCTGGTCATCACTTCAGTGACGGCGGCTTTTAGTTGGAAGACATCATGTTTTGCGGCCACCATTAGCGCCGAGTATTCCCCCGAAACGTTGTACACAGCAATGGGAAAGTCGGGGAACTTCGAGTTAATCAGTGAGATAATGTCTAAATAGGGAAGACCCGGCTTAACCATTACCACATCACAGCCCTCTTCAATGTCCCGCTCAACAGCTCTGAGAGCCAGTCCTTTAGAACCGGGCGGCAATTGATATGTTCTGCGGTCACCAAACTTTGGCGCCGAACCTGTCGGTCAAAAATCAGGTCATTAGAGACAATCAGTTATGGGTCAGAATTGAGTGCAATACCGGCCGCGTCACGAAATGGACCGTAAAAACAGGACTGGAATTTGGCTGAATATGACATAATAGAGACGGTTTCGAAACCGTTAACATTCAATGCATTTCTGATCAAATTGATTCTGGTGTCCATCATATCACTGGGTGCTATTACATGAGCGCCCACTTCCGCGTATTTGGTTGCGATGGCCGCTATCTTCTCAATGGAACTGTTGTTATCCATGTTCTGGTTGGCATCGAAGACACAGCAGTGGCCGTCAGGTGAGAAAGTGCAGAGACAGACGTCGCACACGACTAACAAATCTGGAAACTCGTCTCTCAGTCGAGGTATGAGACGAAGAACTGGATTATGTTTGGCGTCGACCGCCTGAGCGATCTGTTTGTCACCTTCTATAACAGGGAACAAGAGAACAGATTTGAGGTCATAGTTGTTGACCAGAGGCCGCAAATACTCCAAACAGACATTGACTCCCATTCGGGACACTTCTGGCAACGAATCAATTGCTTGATTTTCATCGTCCGAATTGATTATAAAAAGTGGTAAAACAAAGTCCGCGGCCGAGAAATGTGTGGCTCCTCTGCACTGCCACTCCCGAAGAACACCATGTGATTGACTCGAATGCAAGTAATGGTTGAGTTTAACTGAATTTGTATTTATATTCTTTGCCATAACTTGTAATAAAAGTTGAGAACAATCGGTTCTGAAGACAAAATGAGGTAAAATTCAGACAAAATTTGGTTTAAAAGCAAAAGTATGTTTCAAATGGGTTTAAACTTCCGGATAAACAGCACTTTTTTAACCAATAACAGTTGAATAAAAAAATATAAAACAAGAAAAATAGTTGTAATTAATATGTTTACAAACTTATGGTAGAGTTGGACAGTCAGCCAATCAATTATTATTTAATTAATTTCCCAATCAATTAGTGTTTGGTATTTGCTCTGAAAAACTATATTTTTTGAGTTGGAGTTGTTTTTCAAGATTATTAATTAAAATACCGTTACTTTTGACGACTTTATCGCTATTTTTCTGTCAGACCTAAATTATGTTAATAAAATAAATAGGGTATATTTTATAGTAAGGGGCTTTTTGTGGCTAATTTCTCTGAATGATTGTGAAGGATAGCCTAAGAAAGTGTTTCAATTGTGTGGCATAACATGACGCAGAAAAAGCGTCTGCATATCAGCCATCTTACTATACTTTACCCTAAGTC
>JAQIWP010000081.1:0-45164 GCA_034695525.1 Euzetes globulus
CCTAGACGAGTTTAAAGATTTCCCATGTTTTCTCAATGAGAGATTTTGTGCTAAGCAGTGCTTCACAACCCTCTCCGGACTACTGGTTTGTTTATTTGATTTAAGCAGGGGTCGTAAAGTTCCGAGACCTCAGGGGATATAAGGGGAGGGTAAAATGGCGGATTATTTTCCAAACTTCAGGGGGGGTGTATAAGGGGAGGGTATTTTTACAAGATGGCGGCCGGAAGTACCGTCGGAAGCGGCCATTTTGTTCCTTATTCCTGCTTAAATCCAGTTAAATTAAGCTTAATTTATCTTAAATTGCCTTTAATTCAGTTTAAATCAAGTTTAGTCGGTAAAATTACCCAAAATGGCAGACAAAACGACGGAAATTCTAGAAAAAAATGGCCGAAAGAAAGCCGCCGCGCTTCTTAATTTTTGAGGGGGATCATTTTCTCTACGTTTTTCCATGCAATTTTTTTTCAAACCTCTAGGGGGGGGGGGTAATTTGGCAAATTCTTGATTTTAGGTGGGGGTATACATACTATACCTCACTATGGCGACCCCTGAATTTAAGCAATAAATTTGAATAAATATTCGAAAAAATACTTCTCAATAGAGTCTGGAACAGACGATACTATGTACTTTTTAATACAACTTTGCCTAAAATACCATTTGTTCAATGGCCCATGCTGTATTTGACAAAATTTGAAGATTTTTGGATAATAAAAATGTCCAGTTTTCAAATGGTAAAATAAAATAATTGCTACAACTTTGAGAGTTTATATACTTACCTGCAGGGTAGCCAAGGTTCCAGACCTCAGGGGAGGGTATACGGGGAGGGTAAAATGGTTTCCATGCAATTTTTCTCAGACCTCAAGGGGGTATTTTGGCCAATTCTCGACCTCAGCATATTATACCCCCTATGGCTACCCCTGCTTAACTGTGAGCTTTTTATAGATTTTGAGTTGAAAATAGCAACTTTATAGAATGCAATACCGATGGCAACACCTGTTGACAAATAAGTGGATTTGTCTATTAATTTAGTGTTATTTCAAAAAACTAATAATTTTCGGATATTTATGGCTTAAAAACATTTTTTCCTTCAAAATCATTTCCTTTGAACGAATGTCATTTAATTTGAATGATTTGAATGATGGGTGCATATAATTAAGCAATAATAGTGAGTAAAAGTGACTTTCCCCAAAAATAGCTCTGCTCTACAGGATAGCCATCCTTTCTAATGTTAGGCCATGTTTTGCATCAGTTTTAATGACGTAATAGTGAAGCAAATGAAAAGAAGAGATCAGTGATAGACAGCAAATTATTGAAGTGATCAGCACACCCCACGCCACAATCCTGCTCAACCTTCAATGTACCAATTAGTGCTAAAAATAATTGGATGATATATTTGCAAGTGATCATGGTAAATGTAATTAGAAAAGCAATATGAACTATTAATAAAATTCTTGTTCTAACTTATTGGGAATGAAGTAATTTGTACGACAACTCTGACCATCTCTGATGTAATGCAAGGCATGCGCTTTAATACTTGTTTTCAACAATATTTCAATTGTAATAATAATAATATTTGAGTTAAAGTCATTTTAACAAAGATTTTCATGTGATTTAAATGCAGTGATCGACAGATACCAAACAAAAATATCATCAGAAGAGGTAAACGACTGCATGTTTTCAATATTTTTTCTACATTTTTATTCACTCGAATTTAATGTCAAAAATAAACGACAATTCATTGATTCAAACGATGAAAGCATTGCTTTTTATTGCGTTATCACTACTTAAGTCTTATCTCAATACTAACTAAAATGTAATGATACGTGACTTCAGTCACAAATCGTAACAAGATCACTTTTACTACTCATTAATCAATCATTTCTGCTATCGTTTTTCTAAATCCATTACTAAATGATATTTACATTTGAAACATAATTGAAACGATTTCTGGCAAATAATTTGCGCCAATTTTAGTCCTAATAGTTTTAATTAAGGTTTTTTTTGTTTGACGTTTTAATTGTTTTCAATGTTTGCCTGCAATTAATTGATAACAATTAGTCTAAATAAGGCTCTGGATGTAAGTGTTGGCCATCTCTTCGACGATCACTTATTTTCAAATGTCTAAACTTATATCGATTTTCTAATAATTTTCATCGTTTTCTGTTTTATAATATTTATCGACAAATATTTGTTTTTGTGCTTAAATTAAATCAGACACTAATCGTTAAAACCATTTTTGGAAACTCGGTTTCTATCGATTTTCTTTAGCAAATTGATCCAGGCTTTATTCAGCCTATCTTCAAATCTATTGAATCGTTTTAAAACATTTGTAGAAATTTCTTTATAAGTATTGAGATATTGAAAAATTATTCTAGAACATAAAAACGATGTTTATCGTGTAGCTTGGTCATTCTTTATCATAAAAAGTCTTTTTTCGAAATGAAGTCATTTCAGTCGAATAGTATATGTCATTGAAACGGCTATTTTGGTCAATATTTCGATGTCCTTTAAATGATAACAAAGTTTACCAGAACCATATGTTCAGGCTTTATGTAATAAAAGTTAAGTAATCGTCGAGGGATTAGAGGCCAATAATTACAGAACTTCCAAACTGTTATTTTTATCCTCAATTCTTAGCCAAAGAACTAAGTTTAGAAAGAATTAAAGAATTTCTTTATTTGAGCCAAGAATTACATGAAATAGTTTTGCGATTCTTTAATCGATGATTCAATTTATCATAACTTAGTCTATGGTTGAAAAATAATTCTTATTATTTTGATGAGAAATCATTAATATAATTGTTTAATGAAATGACTGAATAACATATTATTTTTATTACTCGAATGTATTGTCGAAAAAATGAATTAATATTCTGGTGATTGTTCTGCCCTTAATTTTCTGCTTATTTAGTAAATAATATTTACATTGAATTTATTTACCAAATGATAAATTAATTCAATGAAAGATTCTATCAATTGATACGATATCTGTGATTCAAAATTAACTGTTTTTATTGGTTTGCCTAAAAGTGCTGATCGGAGGAAAAGTGACTTCTGAAGTTCAGAAGCGAATCCCGGCGCCGTCCGAATCCCTGACCAGTTTGCAGTTATTGACGAATGTTGTCGTTTAAGATTGTCTCGTGTCGATCGTTGAAACAGCCGTGAATTCAATTATGTTTGTGGACCGGGATCTCAATCTTCACGATTAAACAAACCATAGAATCTAATTGTCGTCAAAAATTATATTTAAACAAATTTTAATGTGAATATTGTCTCCAATCGTCACAAATTCATTAGATTTTGACAGTAATTACCAAAACTATTGACTTCTTTTCACAAATTAATTGTCGACTCAATAGAATGTAAACTAAACCCTAAAATGAAAGCACGAATGAGAAGAACCTCTGCTTCAATAGATGTCACGTATTCAGAGCAAAGCGGTTCCGACGAAACCCTTCACTCAAACAATTCAAAGGTCAGCTCTTTTGCATTTTGAAGTGCTTTTTAATTGTTGCTAATTTTCATGGACAGAGTTTGGATGTGTGCACTCACGAGAGTCGCATCGATCGGATGCGAAAACTGCTTTCGTCTCCATTATTGAGAAGAAAACCTACGGATCGCCACAAAACTTTGACTCAAATATCTCAGTCCGAGTCAAAAGTATTCGGTGTTTCTCTCGACATATTATCTCATTCCAGTGCTAACACAAGTGAAGACCCGTTTATTCCGTTTGTCGTCACTCGTTTGTGTCACTTCATTGAAGATTCGGGCGGACTCTTACAGGAAGGCCTCTTCCGAATCAGTGGAAACGCTAAAATGATCGACAAATTGAAACATTCATTTGACACAACGGGTGACGCAAATCTAGAAACGGAAGGCGACATCGCTTCGGCCTCTGCTCTTTTGAAGTTGTTCCTACGGGAACTTCCACAACCACTCATCCCCGACACATCTCTCTTTCTAGAAGCCATCAAAAGTAAATATTTTCAATCATTTCTTATTAATGGTCTAAACATTTTCAGTTTGACTTTTAAGGCAGTTATCGTGAAAATGAATTATTCATATGAATAGAATTTCTTTTACATTTTATTTATTTGATTCACTGTTTGATTCAATGACGTGAAAAGGCTTTTTAACTTTTTAATCTTTAATCAACAATAGATTGCTTTATAGAGATCCCTAATTATAATTATTGTGAACCTCGACTTCCAATTTATTCCATTAATTTTCAATCATTTATAATAATTAACTCATTATTTATAGATTTTTATTCAATTGTAACAAATAATGTTTGCAGTTCACTAAATGACAGACTAATGGTAGTGAGGCCCAAGGCAATTTAATATGAAAGGATTGGCTTACTTTTTACGTAGATATTTTTTCTGAACAGTTTTCCTAATTTCTTAATTCTGTTTAGGGGTTAATTTAGTATAGGATAAGGTAGGGATAGATTAGTTTAAAGGTGTAAATGTAGTAGGGATTAGGTTTGAGGCAAACCCTTGTTTTAAAAATGACTTCAAATGATTTCCTTAAATTTTCAGCAACAAAAAACCCAAACTTAAGAGGGAGTCAGAACTTATCAATTTTTATGGTATTTTCAAATTCCTTTTTGAGGTCCAAAAATATTTTTACAGTTAACTTCAATTGGTTTTAGCTTGATGCTCAATTGTAATTCTCCGAACTAATGCTATGTTCAAAAGACATTGTCTTGTGCCCAAATGATTTTCTCCATACCATTCAGAAAGCTCTACTTTGCCAGACGAAGAAAAGCATTTGGGCACAAGACTGTCTTTTGAACATAGCATTAGTTCGGAGAATTACAATTGGGCACCGAGCTAAAACCAATTTAACTTAAATGTACTTAAAAATTGCTTAAGTCTAAGGGATATCATTCAATGATTAATCCCTATTTCGAAAAAAAAAACTTTGCTTAAACATCACTGAATATATGTAATCTGTTGTGACCTTTGATCAGGGATGTTTTAATAGAAAAAGAATAATGAGTTGTAGTTTGATATGATTTTATAAATAAACAATTTATATTTTCCTAAAAGTTATGATTCATAATAATTGACATTTAATTCAATCTTTGTTTACGTAATAAGATATGGTTCTTTATTTTAAAGAATATGAAAGCGACGAACAGACGTGTGTTCACAATCTTCGGAGTTTAGTGTCCAGACTTCCCGATGAGAACTACTATACACTCAAGTATTTGTCGATTTTTCTCAAACGGATTGCCCTCCAGAAAGAAAATCGGATGACTTCCGCCAACTTAGGTCTGAATTTACAATCAATTATATTAAATATTTACTGAAAGTGATTTCATTTAAAGGCATTGTATTCGCGCCCAACATATTCAGAGTCAGTGTTGATAACTATAAAGGACTTCGCGACCAATCCATAGCTAATGATGTGGTTTCCCTCTTCATCACAAATTTTGAAGAAATATTTAGTGTCGACTCCACGGAAACCACTTATCAGCCATTGTGTCCGCTGACAGTCGAGATTCCAGACCTGGATGTCAACACTTCATTGGTTGATTCAACTGGAAACCAATTGCAGACTGAAATACCAGCTCTTCTTTTACACAACACGACTCCAGAAAAAGAGAGCCGTAAGCGAAAAGAGTCTAAATGTTTGTCAAATTCTCCGCCATTGCGTTCTAACTCTGAGGAAACACTTCTCGATTCCAAAGACAAAGACATTCGTCGCTGTAGTAGTGATGAGAATGTCTTAAACAATGCTTTCATAACTGCTGTCAACAAATTTGAAAATTTGAATTTCCGGAACAGTTCGAGTCCACACCCGCCCGAAGCCAAGCGAAGAGAGTTAGAGAGCGAACGACTTCGCAGTGATATCCATCACAACAATCAACAAACCCAAGAATTTGATGAAAACTACGATTTCAAAGAGAATATCGAACAAAATCAGAATATTTTAGTTAAACAAAAATCTTTGGGCGAAGAATTAGATATTGAAAGAGATTTGAACCACAATTTCGACTCTAAAGAGAATATTAATCAAAATGAATATCAAATAAATCTGTCTCTGAAAACATGTCAGTCCTCTCAGGGAAGTGAAGAAAGAAATTCAAGACCTTTAGTGGAAATAACTCCGTCTGAAAACGTCAACAATAATGAAAGAAATCTATTTAATTGTGATTTAAAGGAAAAGATTCCTCACTTGGACTTCAAAAGTATGTATCAGAATCCTGAAGCCAACGAACCCATACTATCTGAGCACAGATACAGTTGGCCGAGAACCTCACATGATGCGGAAAATTGTGGAACCGGTGATAATTCGAATGCAGTGAATAGTCCATCAAATTCTGTCTCACAATTTCTGAAGAAAGCGGTTTCATATGAGGCGCCCCTCTCTCCCAGTGCTTATAGATCTTATTTAAGCAAACGAAGCATTCATTTGGATCCAACTATACCTCCGACCCCTCCGGTCGAACAATTACAGATGTTTGCCACTCCCATCAGAGACACCAAACATTTGGAGACTACAAATACAAGTATCAGATCTCTAACTAAAAAAATTCAATCAATTAAAAGAAAAATAAAAAACTTTGAACACGAGTTCGAAAAAGAGAATGGATTTCGACCATCGCTCGAACAAAAAATGAGTTCATCTGAGGTCAGGGCTTATATCAATGAAATGAATAAATTGAAGAAAGATCTAAAAGAATTCAAAGATGACTTCTATATGGAAGTGGCGGATAAACAAAGTCTAATTCCTATTGAAACTAAAGAATTCAATTGCAGTAAGTCTTTGATTAATATAAGCGAAACCATTAAAGAAATGGAGAGAAATATTGAAGAGAAACGCAAAATTGCTAATCGACCCGAAATTCTCGACCAAATGACTTGCGATGAAATCATTGAAGAAAAGCTCACTCTTCAGAAGTCATTACTTCGTTTCGAAGCCCTATATGGTCGGCCAACAACTAAGGCTGAAAGAGATATCGTACGACCCCTTTATGACCGGTAAACCTTCAGATAATTCTATTTTTAAGTGGTTTCACTAAATACTGATCCAAATTTCTTAAGATATCGAATCGTGAAGCGACTGGTGGCCAAACAGACGCCTCCAAAACACGGCAGTAAAGACTCGGTTGAATTGCAGCCTATTTTAGAACACATTGCGATGGACTTCACTTCTCCCTCCCATTCCAAAAGCGAGGGCATTACCAGCGCTCAAACTAAAAGTGATCCCACAGTCGGTGCTCTCGAAGAAACTGATTTTATTAATACTTCAAAAACAAGTGTCAAAGATTCAAAAAATATTCAGTGCAATAATTTACATGAGATGTCTTTATCGGAACTCAACCAACTCTTGGGTGAGACCAGACTACAGAAAAAGAATTTGCGAACAGTTCTCAGAGACTTTGAAAACGAGTTCTTCAAACTTATGGGAAGAAAAGTTGAAAAAGAAGACAAAGTCAATATGGGATCAGTTTATACCAATTACAAGGTTGGTCTCCATTTTTTGCTTTTTCTAATCAGGATAGACCCAATAAGGGAAGAGATCAGGTTAATTTAGCTGAAATACATTAGCCATATATTAGTGAATTGATATACTAAGATCATATTTTTATAATTACTGAAATTAATGATTATATTTGTTGGATAGCATACCAAAGGAAAGCTGCGCCTATTGGAAGCTCTGGTGTCTAAACACGAATCGCAAATAATTTTGTTATAATTTTAATTGAAAGCAAACAACTTTTGCTCACTTTTATTGTCGAACATTTGATGTCATTTCTAATCATTCAATTTACGTTTCTATTTTAATTTGCATCTATTGTTCAGAAAATTCAGTGGCGCTTGAATTCCCCAACATTTGATTCCAATCCTATTCAATGACTAAAGCAACCGATCGATACATTTTTTACAGACTTTATAATAAATTTCAATTTTTTCCCCAAAAATAACTTTGAGATCAATTCAAGCGGTGCTTAAATTCTTTACAATTATGTTCTCTATATTATAGAGAATTGTTAAATAAGAGTTTGTTTTTAATGTCATGAAAACAAATATTCTTATTATCAAATGATTTACTCAAATATCGGCCAAAAAGCATTCAAATAATAGACTGGAATAATTGAATGAACCTTTCATTCAATTTTCTAATGATTTACTTTTTTATTCAATTTATTCATTCAATTAATTGCATGTCTTTTGTCTATTATATTCGTTAATATCACAAAAACAAAGTTTATTACTTTAATGGCTATTCCTTTCGTCGATATTAATTGTTACTAAAAATTAATGTTTTACTTAATCTATAAAAATATATAAATATTGTATATTAACAACACGTGTATTATAAGTGATCGACAATAGGATGTACTGAATCTGATTTATTCTTCACAACTATTCAAAAAAAAAGAATCATATTTTTCGAATCAATAGATCTTAAAGTTATAGAAGTCTTCAATGGTTATCATTATATGACATTATATTTGTGTATTGAATGGCAAACATTTCTCAATTTTTGACCAATTCTTTTGTCGTTTGTATAAAAATGTAATCAATGTGTGCAAGGGATTAGTTAACATTTATCTGAATCACCTCTTTCTTTAAAAATTTAAAGTTCTTCAATATTTTATTAGAAATCAGGACATTTTTTAGTTTGGTCTAACTTTGCATATCTTGGTTGCATTTTCTTTTCAAATAACAAAACTACTCCTAAACATGTATTTTGAATGTCTTTAATTTATGACTCATTTAATAACAAAATGTGAAAAATTTTATTCAATATTTTAGAAAACATTAAAAAAGGTATAAAATAAATATAAATAAAGAAAACAAAATCAATGGAATAATAGAATTGCGTAAACTAATAGTAAACTATAGAAAAATAGTTAATTTGAGCGAAACTTTGATTAATTAATTGTTTCTAAGAGTAGAGTAAAACTATATTTTCTGTGAGATTCGCTTTTTTACGATTTGGACCATAATTTCGATTCAAATTATTTGACTTATTTTGTAAACAAGTCTTACGTTTGGAATATCCATTCAAACAGTTGTTGTGACCTAAGAATCAAATGATTTGAATGAGTTATTGATATCATTAATCAGAAGAATACCGTAATATCCGATGTTATTGTTGTTGTTGTCGCGCGAACTCTGAGTATTATCTGAAGAATCGGACAGACTTTGAAACGAATGACTGATAAAACCAGTGTTTCCACTGTCGGCACCGATATCTCCAATACTGGTATACGAATGGCTTATTTTTCTCCTCTTTCTTTCCACTTCTTCCAAATCATGTTCTTTGGGTTTGTAAGTGAAAGGACGGGCCTCACTATATTCACCATCTCTGGGACGGAATAGTTGCAAATACACCTGAACTGAGCGCTCAATATTTGGATCTTTATATGGAGGCGTCCGAAAGACAATGGCCACCTTATCATCAATTATAAAGAAATATTCACATATTTTGATTAATTAAAATAAAGACCTGGTGGTGGACATCCGCTTCAGTGAAATTACCGAATGCTTCCCAGAGTTGATTCCCTTCGCTATCAGTTTCGAAAAATCTGATTTTGATTTCCTTTTTGTTAACTTTTTCGCACAAAAGAAACACTTCTTCGTCACCTTTAATACAACATTCAAATCAATCAGTGTTTGCATTCACTACACAATCATTCAAACCTTAATTGAGAAAAATGTTTATTTTTTCAGTTTTTTAATAAATTGAGTTTAAGTTGTTATGCAATTTTTTTTCAAAAAAGCTAATTTTGAAAGTTAATAGTCAATAAAAGTTTATACTTTCGATGATATGATCACAAAAACTGGTTTTTACTCATAAGATTCGAATTGAATTGAAATTAAAAGTGAAATACTGTCGAACCTATAATTATGGTCTGATTGGAAACTTTATCGCAAGTAATCGTTGGACTCATTCACTAATTTTGTTATTGATTTCTCTTAAATTTAAATATTAATAAACAGAGAAGAGATGAAATACCTGTTGCGGGTCCACAATATTTGTCCATTCTGACAATTTTAAGTTCACCCGAGTCAGGAGATTCTAAGCCAACAATTTTTCAGAATATTTTCAAGGATTGAGTAAACTTTGAGACATACTTTGATTGGCGACCGGACGCGAGAATATAGGACTACAGACCCCGAAACTCATTTCATTCTCATAAAGGAATGCTTCGAAACAGATTTTAACTGAATTCAAGTTCATATCTTTTGCTTCTCTTTCGGATTCCTCACGAATTCTTTGTTTGTCCACTTCGGACAACTGGTGGTCACCAATGAATGAGGTGTGAATCGCTTGAATGTCTTCTATTTTTCTCCGATACAGTATTTCCGGCACTTCTTTCTTACCGACGAACAGAATTCCCAAATTTTGAAAACTATTTTCATTAAAAACAATTTGTTTGACATAAATGTGAAGACAGACTATTAAGACATACGTTGCAATCATATTATCGGCAACGGGAACAGTACAGTGACCGTCTTCGTTACAATGGCGTCCCATTAATTTATGGACGTGACTTTTAGGCCGTTCTTCATTAGTATAAAGACTGGCTCTAATATAGACCTGAGTGGAGGAGTGGTAGTTTTCTAACTTCAAAAGTAATCAATTGTTAGTCAATTGGAGTGAAAAGGGCTATTTTTCAATACTTTGATGGATGGATATGTCTTTTTATTTTGAGAACTATTTTCACCGGTAAGGCCTCCGTGCGATCCCTTTTCACTCCTATAACGATATCTAATTCTGTTCGTTGGCTGTTCTAATATTTTGAGATAAGGTCTGTCTGGAAATGAATTAATCAAAAGTTGTTTCAAATATATGTTCAAAAATTGAATAATAGCTCACTTTGTCTGACATTTTCGACGTGAATATTGTGTGGATTTTGTTGAATACTTTGAGAAAATTCATTATTTGGCAAAATTAGTGGAGGTATAGGAGATGTGACCGCATTTCGGCTGACAGTCGGCGCCTCCAAAGTCAATATCAGAGGGTTCGGACCGGACATTAAAGTTGAAGTCGAAGACTGAAGATTCTCACTATTATTATCACTTGTATTAGATATGTCTATCGACAGTCCGCTAATATAACTATAAGAATATGAATCTCGAGTGCTATTGACTAAAGAATTAGTGGTGGAAGTGTTGTTCGAAGAGGCATTTGATAACGATATGTGACTTATTTGTGGCACACATTCAATGGTATTTAAATTATTTTCTGAACTGTTTTGCAGCAAATAATTCTGATTCGCAGACATTTATCACTCATTCAAGTAATCAATTGAAAAACTTTTAATTCACTTCAAATACTTTAAAATATTTAATCACCGATTCATTTGTGGTCACATTAATTACATGTCATTTGATTTGAATAATTGATTCATTTATTCTTCGGAATATAATTAACGAAACAAAATCAAAATCTTTGCGATTCTTTGGTTTTCATTTTCAGAATTCGAAGTGAAGTCAAGCGCTTAATGACCACAGATTTGAGAGGGAAGTAATGGAAGTGATGGCAATGGAAAACCCAAAAATAATTAATATTTAAGTGAATCGATGAGTAATTAAAATGATAACTCTTTGGGCGACATTCGTGTCATTATTATTCTTGTCGTTATATATCCACTCATTTAATGAATCGCACAAAAAGTTTGATTATTTCAAATAAATAACATTTGATTCGTTGGTTTCAAAAATGAACAAAAAATTTAATAAAATGAGAGAAAACTGTTTTGTTTGACTCGAAATCAATTAATACTGGATTGGGATTTGAGTTATAAATAGTTAGCGAACTGTAAGCACAAGATTACAATAACTTTAAAACTGATATGAAATAAATGTTCGCAAAAATCAAACGACAAAAGAAGCTCTGAATGACGTCATTAGCGAAAAGATTGTGTCCCTGACTGTTGCGGAAAATCCAGAGCTTAAATGTCTTGAGTCTTTCAAATCTAAATGATGTTCAATTGATTCTCACACTTAGCTATGGATACACTGGTTTTGGAGGCCTTGTCGTCATTCAGTCATTGCATAAGTCTGTAAATTCTGTTTAAAGGCTTACTTAGTAATAAGAAGTTTTTTCAGAGAGAAAGGTTTCTTCAAGTTTTTCAAGCATTAGATTAGTTATTATTATTGTTTGTTTGCTAACAAAACTCAACTGAAGGTCGTCTTACTTGCAATTCAACATTACTTTAAAACTCCTTCAACTGAACAGACCTTAAACTAAACTCATTTTATTTTAACTTTAATTTCAATTTAACTCAAAGACTGAGTTTAATGTCTGATTAGAAATCGAAACCTTTTAATTGAAATAATGAAACAATCGATTCGTAATTATTTTTCATAACACTTTGTTTAGATTTTATTTGAAATTTTGTTCACATTTAGCGTTAAAACTTTTTTGGTGATAGTTATCATTAATTCATGTTTTAACTTATTTGATAAATGAGATAAAAATAATAGGAATAAAAAAAACATGAATCAAATGAATCCATGTCCTGAATCCCATTGAAATTTAATCTTTAAAATTGATACAAAAGAGTAAACATTTTGTTTGTGTCTGCCTTCAGGTCAAAACAATTGTCTATTTTTTCGTAGTATTCCTCACTTTTGAATGCTTTTCAAAATCAATTGAATTGCTTTTAATTCATTCATTTTGTAAAATTTAATTCAAATTTATAATGTTTTTCACAATTTATAAAAAAGAGAGACCAGTTTTAAGATTTCATAAGTATTTTGAATGAAAACTGTCGATGAAAATAGTTTTAATTCGAATTAATAGGTCATCAAATCGACTAATTATCTGAAGTACTTATATTATTGTCAGTTATGCCAATCATTTTGTTGGTATTAATCGTGACTCAACTCTTATTAGTCAATAATTGCCAATTAGTGGTTCTTTACATTGATTTATTAAATAGATGTGCAAGGTCGTCCTTATGAACATTTTAGAAGAAACTCTTGAATTTTGTTGTTATTCTTGAACGTGAAGGGCTTATCAAAAAGTCTAAAATTTAACAATTAAATTTTTATCTATAAATTTATTACAGCCGTTATTTAACAGTTTTCATCACATTTAACAATAGCTTTCTCCATATTAAAGCGATACCAACATAGCTTTCTCAAATTTAATAATAGTTTTCTACGCCTGAAATGGCCAATGTTTTCAGGGGGTACGCGGGGGGGGGGCTTTGTTCGCCGGAGCAGTGGGAGGAAGGAGAGTTTTTATACTTTCCCTATTGGCCACTTCTATTATTCTACATCTACACAGATTCTATAGAATTATAATTTTACGTTCGGTTTATTCAGTCCCTAAATAATCAATATTATATATTCCCAGAAAAATTTACAAAATTCATAATCTCAGTAAAATTAATTAAATTTTTACAAATCTAAATGAATAAGATGCAAAATCAAGAGAGTGATAGTAATTATGAAATGGAACGGGATCAAAATCAGTCTTTCATGTTTTGGTTGAATTCAATAGAAAAGAAGCAATGAGTGAATTTAGTATGAATATTTGAATAGAACCTTTTTCAGGAAAGAATTCAAACTAATTAATTTCTCATCAGCAATTCAAAAGCTGCTGGTAGTAAGTTAATTCAGTCGGATAATTTCACGGATCAAATAAATACTGATTTTTGAAAATTTCAATTTCGAAAGTATTTTCAATAATGCGATAAATGTCTCGAATTTAGTGGAAATCCTTCAGCCAATGGTGGGGTTTACGGAAGTATTACTTTATGGCAATTCATGCAAACCATATCTCCTCATCCGGTCTGACAATTATTCCACTATTTAGTCATTTTTCAAAAGTCTTTCTTTTATTACAATTAAGTCATTTGAAAATTTTAATTCACATCACTCTGAATGACATTTTTGCGTAAATAATCGCTGAAACGATTAAAAGAATCGATATTTCATTTAATGTTTGAATTTTTCACTTCGTTTTCAATTTGAGAATAAAAATCAGAGAACATATCAGAAATTGATTTCAAGAGAAGTCTCATTAGTTTTGTCAAGTGTTTAAATATTCAGGCGATTCGTAAAAGCAAATACTGGTCCCGGATTTGTCACACTTTCACTATATTTGTGTTCCTTTTATTAAATATTAGTTTTTCAACAATAACTTATATTTGACTTAAAATATTGGAAACAATTCAATGTAACCGTTGATAATCGAGAGTAAAGAACGACTCCTTAGTTTATTTTGCAGTTAATAATGTGTAAAACAGTTCACAATTTGATTAAAGGACACTTAATTTTGTTGGTATGGATTTACAACAACAATATATTGATGTCATTCCGAGTGAAGTTTGAACAGAAAGTTATGTGAATTTGTTTCTGTTATAAAATGTTTTAATAATGATTTGGGTGATTGTGTTGTTATCGGTGAAACATATTGTGTTTTGCCAGTACTATCAAAATGTTGATATCAAATTGAGCCAGGGCACAATCAGAGGACTTAGAATAAAAACTGCACAAAATAGGGAAGCCTTTGCATTTCTGGGCATTCCTTATGCGACGCCTCCTTACGACCGCTTGAGATTCAAAGTATTCCAGAAGATTCTGTCCGATCTAAATAATTGAAAGTGTTGTTTATCATTAGCTACCGGTCCCTCACCCGGGATGGGACCAGATATTAGATGCAACAAATTTCCGTCCAATGTGCCCACAGCACGACTCAAGAGGCGATCTGTTGGGAAGTGAAGACTGTCTGTTCCTCAATGTTTATGCGCCCGCTATTAAAGTGAGTTCTCCTCGTTTATATTTTCATAAATTATTGCGAATTGTTATATTTTGAATCAAAATAAACAGTATATTCTACAAACAAAATATTTATTCAAGATTTTGGAAATAAGAATTAAAAAGTCAAGATCAATTGAATTGCATAATCTCATATTAGAATAATTTAGACGTTGACATTTATTCAAATTAAAGGGTGTACTGAAAATGAATGCGCGGTGTTTGTGGACAGGTTTGTTTTTGTCGAATATTTTCTCGAATGATAATTAAGATTGACAAGTTGATCAGACACATTTACTATTATAAGAAGTTATGGCTAAAAGAACAACACAAAAAGAAAGACAAGATCTCCCTGAGTTGTGCACTTTTACTTAAAAACAGCTAATTTCGATAAAATAAAAACATTCTTACACTTTATCAGAAGGGAAGGGAAGGGAGGTTAAAAATTTTCTAGAATAGACCAGAGATATGAAATGACAGGAACTGCTAATTTCAAACCTCTCACTAAAAAGAGAAGGTCTGTGACCACTAAAATGGTGACCAAAACTGTGGTCATAAAACGTCTGAATACAAACTTATTGATGTTTAAGGAACAGCCGCTGAACAGTGTCTCAAGAAACCACTTTAACCATTAATTGTACTGCTTAAAATTTGAGGTTTACCAACATATAAAATAGACAGACAGACACACAACTTAAGCCCTTTCATATTAATATGCTACTACATGTATCAAGAACCATAATATAAAGATAATCTCATTTTCTTAACAACAATATGATATGAAAAATATGAAAAAAAACAGAAAAATTTGTTCTTAAAACTCATCGATTCATTGAGTATGATGATTATAATATTTATATTAAATAGTTTATAAAATGACGCAAAAATGTATGAGAATGCATGCTGATCATCTAAGTTTATTTTTACAGCCGAGAAAATAAGTAAATAAATTTTTTGGGTTTTAATTTTTTTTTCATTATTTTATTTGTGATTTTCTGAATTTAACTTTTGATTGAATCAAATATTAATTTAATGTTTATGTGTGTCCTCAGAGACAACAGACTACTGTTACGAAAAAATCCAAGTTTCCAGTAATGGTCTACATTCAGGGTCAGTCATTTCCGATTATGAAACAATTTGAATAAATGATTTCAACTTGAGCAGGTGAATCTTTCGAAAATGGAGACAGTGCTATGTATGGCGCAGAACTACTCCTCGACAGAGATGTAATAGTCGTGACATTCAACTATCGCGTCGGCATTTTAGGCAACAATTCTTTTGGTTGCGATTCGTTTAAAATAACATTTGTGTTGTTATTCATAGGTTTTTTAAGCACTGAAGACGAGAGCGCTTCAGGAAATTGGGGTCTCTATGACCAGAAACTTGCTCTCGAGTGGGTTCGTAATAATATCATCTTTTTTAATGGAGATCCCAATTTAGTCACAATTTTTGGTCAGGGCTCAGGTAAGACGACCAAACTTTTATGGAAATTTACTCTTCATTTAAAAAATAGGAGCTGCCTCAGTCACCTATCATTTGATATCTCCACTATCCCAGGGTAAAAATGCTATAAATAGTAACGCTTTCAAATAACTAATTGATTTCGATTCTAATATAAGGTTTATTTCATCGCGCGATAGCACAGAGCGGTTCCGCCCTATGCGATTGGGCTCTGGAGAGATCGCCGCTTACTTTCGCCAGAGAAGTGGCACATAATGTAGGCTGTCCCACTTCAACCAATATTGATTTAGTCAATTGTTTAAGAAAAACGCCTTTCAATTTGTTATTGAAAGCCCAGAGTAGAGGAAAGGTATGTTTTACAATTTTAAGCTAATTATAGTCAATCTGTAAGCAATAAATTATAAATTTCAATTGAAAACTAGATTTTCGGGGAATTTCCTCAGCGATCGGCACCAGTTGTCGAGAGGACAGGCATTAATAGATTTATTCCCGATAAGCCACGCGTTCTAATCAGTTCCGGGAATTTCCAGAAAATTCCACTAATGATGGGAATCAATAGAGACGAGACCTCTTACTTCTATCCGCGTTAGCCTTATTTCTTTTCTTTTATTTAATAAATAAATGGTTTATTCCCTCATTTTCTAGTACTGGTCAATAACAGGCCCTTGAAATCTGATCCAAAGGCACTGGAGAAAAAACTTCTACCTCAGTTTTTAGAAGGGGCCACACGCTTTAAGGGTTCCAAAAAGAAAGATATTTTGCAATCAATTTTGTTCAAGTATTTCAATAGAGTTGATTTGACCAACATTTCAGACATCAGTCATCGGTTCATTAATGTCAGTTCTCATCCCAGTCCCATTTACGCCAATGTAATTAGTATTGTCAAATTTCAGATGAGTTCAGACGCGCTCTACACGGCATGTATCGACCAAACACTCAAATTGTATTCGCAACATAAGGACACACAGGCATTTATGTACTTATTTGCACATAAAGGCCGTCATAGTCTGGTCAACATATTAATGGACAGCTCACAAACTTTATTTGACACCGGGGTCTGTCACGGCGATGAACTTTTTTATTTATTTGACCTGAAAATCACATCTTTGGGACGACCCAATCGTAAAGATAAACAAACTCGAGAACAAATGTTAACGCTTTGGACTGATTTCGCCAAATTCGGGTAATGTCTCAACTCTTCTCACTTCTTAATCACTAACTTTTTAAAAATTTAGAAAATCCCCTCAACTTTATAATCATAACCAATAAATCTTCAATTAGCAAGGCAGTTCTTTAAAATGTTAATCTAAAATTTAAAATTATTGTTAGCTTTCAAATTGATTTTTGGAAACTTCCGGCCGTTGAAGGGGAATAAGTGACACATTTGTGTTTAGGGGAGTTCAGGGCTACAAACTATATTCGGCGTTTCCGTAACACTTTTCCCGTAAGCTTTCAATATTAATCGACAAAAAATAAAATTACTTATTTTTGACAACAAAAAACTTTAGAAAGAATGAACAAGGCTATTCGGCTTTAATTTTGATTTGAAATGTGTTTTTTAGTTCTTCGCCTCAATTTGTAAACTATGAGTTCCCGCGTTGGCAGCGATTCGACGGACAGACTCTCGATTACTATCGCATCGAAAATGATTTACGTCCGGAAAGCGGTTATAGACAGCCAGAGGCGCACTTCTGGACAAATCATCTGCCGAGCCTTTATGGAGATTTGCCATTAGTGCAGCCCCTCTTAAATAAGAGCCGTCCTTATGCAACACTTGCCTGGACTATGGTTGGCATCTCATTGACTTTACTTATGCTGATTGTTATTCTTTTGACGATTCTTTATTATCAAAGAAGACGTCAAAGTTTCCAAGCTCAACCAGCAGAAGGTTCCGCCATATCTTCTACCGGCTCTTCATTTTTATATTGAAATCGTTGTTTATTTTCAAAGAATATATTTATTGTTAATTATTTGATTTTGTTATGAATTTAAACAAAAATATGCCATTTTATCCTGCTTCAAATTATTATGGAACTGCAGCTATCATTGAATTGAGCAAATAAAATGTTTCCTTTGCAATTAATCATTCATTATAATCTAAACAAGGATATAATCAGTTTCCAAAATTGGATTCGCTGCCAAAATTCCAAATGCAATAAACAAGCAGAATTAAGGTTCTTAATCGCTTACGAATAACATTTTCAAAGTCTAAAAAGTAAAAGGCCGACCACTGCAAAGGCCAACCCCTGGCCATCACTCATTATAAAAAATCAAACTTCTAATATAAAATTTATTCTAATTTCTCTGTTATTTTTATTTTGTTTATAACTTTTAATATTTGAAGACAAGAATGTTTATGATATTGAAATCAATTGTCGCGAATGATCAGAGGCTGAAAGTCTGGTTTAATAACTTCTTGTAGTTCTGAAACATATGAATCCAAACGTTGAGTCATCTGAAGAACAATTGGATTAAAAGTTATTTGAGATAATTGTAAAGCAGTGCTGACCCTAAAGCCCCAGTGGTCGCGGGCCTGACGACACAAATTAAGGTCGACTTCAGCGATCAATATTCCCTCCGATACTCGTGAGAGCCCAGGAGTTCGAGAGCCGTCGGGCGCTGCGATATAACTGGACCCATAAAAGTGGCCAAAATGTCTGTGCGCTGGCTTTCCGTCACCAGAAGTGAATTCATTCGGAAATGTTTCCTATTTTTAAAAAGAATTCTTACAAATATTTAAAAAATTGGGGTCATATTTGAATACTGTTCCGATTCTATTGATAGCACAGGTAAAATAATGGTTGGCAATGGCAGCATTTCTGGCTTCGATAGACCACAAGGGTTCACTCAATTCTCCCACTGTGGCCGACGGGTTGAATACTATTTCGGCGCCGTTTAAGCCATACATCAACCAATTTTGTGGGTGATGTCGACCGTAACAGATATTGATTGCAATTTTGCCGAACTTGGTCTCAAATACGGGATGACCTAAAGTGCTTTCCATGTAATAAGTCGACTGAAATATTGAAAAGTCAATAAATGGTCAAATATTTTGAACTCAACCTCATTGAAGTCTCCGACGCGTGGGATGTGATTCTTACGACTTTTGCCAATCACTTTACCCGTGTTTGAGATAACAACTGCTGTATTCCAGAGGACGTCACCATTAGTTTCGTCCCTTTCAAGAATTGGAGATATAATGACCATATCATACATTCGAGCGATCTTTCCGTCAAATTTTAGTAAAAAAGGGTTAAATAAAATAAAAGAAAGGCTGAACCTGTTGCAAAAACTTTGTTGTAGGACCAGTTTCGGCACTCTCTGCCAATTCAACCCATGGATATTTTTCACGGGTGCAGAACGCGAATGGCATTGCTATTAATGGCAATATTGTTAGGAAATAATTAAAGTTGTTAGTTGAGTAAAATTGTCGGTACATAAATGGTCAGACACTCACTCCATGCTTCTTGAAAACAGACAATATTAACACCAGAAAGAGAACCGGCACTAATCATTTCAGCAACTCTTTTGTGAATGGCATCCCTTTGATCGGCCAAAGGAGCGGTTGTCGGCAAAACTATTTTATTCTGAATTATACCAATTCTAACAGTTCTTGGGTTTCGTAGTTCTTCTTTCTTAGCTGTGAAGACATAGCCTTTGATTTGAAACGATTTATTGTTCGCCATTTCTACTGCTTTTTCAGCAATTTTGAGGTCTCTATTAAGTCCATAATTTTATTAAATTAAAAGATAACACGATTTTCAAGAAAAACTTACTCTAATTGTTTTCCGAATAAAATTCTCTTCACTTCTTTGAGTTCTTCTTCCGGAATATTCTTCTCCAAACATTCTTCAAGGCTTGAAATTTCTAATTTTTCTGCCATTTTATTATTTATTAGAAATTCTATTTAATCAGTTTATTTTGAAATTACTATGAGATGAACTAGCTCAATGATATAGTTGTCGACCGACAATTGCAATTATTGTCAATATGATTATATCAGAAAAATTATTTAAATTTCAACTGTGTCAGTCAAAACTATGGATATTTAAACATTGATTTAAACTCTTAAATATTGTGTGGAATAAAGTTGTAATTCAAACAAATTGTCATAAACTAAAAGGAAAATTTCGACTCAAAATAATAAAAATGAAATCGCTTTGAATTAGTCTGAACTAAGTGTAAAATGAAGGACATTATATTGAATTACAAGTATTCTGATGCAGTTCTTTTTGTTCACTCGATATTAAACACATTAGAAATGTTTGATTTAAATTCAAGGTTTCCAACTCTCAGTTCAGTTCATATATCACTTCAACCATCGAATGATGTTTTGAATTACTAAACAGTTTTGTCCTTTCAGTCAAAGACAAACCAATGTTACGAAAGGAATTCACAAATCACTTGATTTCAGAAAAAAATCATTTCACAGAATATTCAGTATTTTGTCCGAAGCACAGAATTTGAAGATACTTAATAAGAGTATTTAAAGGAATGTGAAGAGAGAGCGCAGTCGCACAACATTCACATCAATCACAACAATTTACAAACTCAGACAATATGCAGACAATTAGCAATCATTGCTCTGATTTCCATCAATTGACACTATTGTTGATTCTTAGACATCGATGACAATGGAAAAGACTGTAAGATTCGAGACAATGAATCAAATGTCGAGTTTGACTCAATTGGTAGTCAATCGTCAGGTCTTCGATGGTTTCCCAAACAGACAAATGTTTTCCTCTGTTATAGAAAGTCATCCGTTTGTTTGCAGTCATATGAAGACATTCAACGCAACCATCAATTATATGGACATCGACTCAATTGACTTCAAATTGTAAATCAAATCTGATATTTATTAAAATTATTTGAATTAATAGTTTTTATTGAAGTCTATTAATGGGTTATAACGACGGAAACGTTGATATCAACGAAATCGAGGATCAAAATACGGGTCAATACAAACAACTAATTAATGAGAAGTTGGAGTCAACTGTGAATCGGTGTCAGTGGTATTCAGTAGATTCCGGAATGTTTGACATAACGAGTAGCGAATCCGTGACTCTAATCGACACAAACACTTTGAAAAGAATCGACAAATACCTGTTCCCCAACACTAAACTCTATTGGAGTGATTGGAGTTCAAGGCAGACATCTTGTATAGCAGTGGGCTGTTCCTCCAGCACCATCCGCATTATCGATATCCGAAGCGGCTCTTCACTGCAACACATCACTTGTTCTTCGATGACCGGTACTGTCAACCATCACATGACTCGTATTATTTGGTCACCCCTTGACTCTGATTGTCTGATTGCCGGCGATTCATCCGGGTTTCTCCACATCTATGATATTCGTCGACCAAACCGTTGCGTTCGTGTCGTTGGAAGTGATTATACTTCTTGTGAGCCCATAACAGGCTTACAGTTCACAAAAGACAAGATGTCAGTCGTGACGACCCATGGATTATCAAATAAACTAAATTTATGGCAATTTAAGCGCTCGGATCTCATCAATTCCAATATCAACTTTGAGTGTCCTTTAGTCCGATCCAAACAAAGTAAGCAAAGTTTGAACACTTCTTATCTCAGATGTCAGCTCTTCATCACCGATGACTACATTTTCGCACCGACCGAACAGAAACAGTTTGGAAGGGATGTAATCAGTTATGACATCAACAATGGAACCAAAGTTCATAGCCTTTCCACTTCAAGAGAAGGCTCTTTCAATAGTTTAGGACCTAATTGTGTGACAGGTGTCGACATGGGATCAGGTGTTATATACAGTGGAGGTAACCGAAGACTTTGCGTTTGGACACCAAATATAGATTCAGAAGAAGATAAGAGACGTTTAAATAAATACTATTCCGACCGATGGAGTGATAGTGAATGAAATTATTCTTTACATAGAATTAAGTTTTTATTCAATAATTAAATGAATATATTTTTTGTACAATTTTATGAATATTTTAAATAATTTGTTGACTAGTATTCGGAGGCAGACTTCGGTTGAGCTCTGGTTTGGGCTCGTCTTTACTCATAAGCGCTAATTCTTCTGAGTAGTAATATGGGGTATTTAAGTATTGTTTAAGCATTTGAGGCAAAGGCAAGCTTTGGATCAGATCTCTTCGGACGTGTTTCAAAATTACGAATCTGTCGAAAGAGAAATCATTTGTTGGAATCAATTGGTTCTGTGTTTGTTGGATACGTACCGACACATGTGTTGCAGAGATTGGATTTGTTTGAATCGCGACACCGGATGTAAAAGCTGTACCCGCATTGGGCCCATCACAGGTCGGCGGTGCAGGAAAAACAAGAACCGACCGCTCCTTGAATGCTGAACTGCATTCTCAATGAAGTCTACGATTGTATTACTTCTGAACTTTTGAAGAGATCCAAAACTGAAGTTTCCTAAACATCTTTAAAGTTATCTTAAGTCGAAAGGAAGAAGTTTAAATGACAGACCCTGGTCGTGTTCGATGCGCACGTGTCGAACCATTCCATTCAGTTTAAAAGTTAGACTAAAGATGTAGTGTTCGTCCGATGAGTCTCTGACTATGAATGAACCGCACGGCTCAGAGGCCAACAACTTTTCTGCCATTTCACCACTGATTGGCCCCCAATACCATCCGCACTGTCAACAGATCAACATTAGTACAAACAAATCAATGACAATAAAAACAGACATCTTTGACGCGCTCAATGCTGGCCGCATAGTCCAGGAACTTTTGACGCTCGGCCTCTTCTTCTTTGCTTATCGTTCGCTCAATTGTTTGGTTCTGTCCGTCCATACTTTTAGACTCGTTATTAGGAAGTGGAGGCAGCGCTCTGTGAGTGAATGGACTCGAACTGTCTGCCGACCATTGATTGGTGCCAACCATTTCCTCCGAGTCTTTAACAGAGTCTTTGTCAATCAGTTCCAATTCAACAAAATTTTGTTCGTTCGACAAAATGGGAGAACAAGACTTGCGTTTATTGCGGAAGAGGTTCTCAATGGCGCATTTGATCCTCGACTTCGACCGACATTTGTTTCTCTCTTCCAAATCATGTGAATATCGTTTGTGTTTTTGAACGAAAAATGAATTTCTCATTCGTTTGGTTTGATTTTTGGTAAAAATACTTTTGACTTCTTCGAGGGTCATATGAATCGGTTCCGATGACTGCATTTGAGTCGAGGATTTATTTTTTAGTAGATTTCCATTAAAATTAGTTTTTGAATTGAAGTGAAACCGATTATTGCTGTCGTTTTGGGTCAACTGTTTATCACTAATTGCCTGACATTTAGTGAAACCCAAAGAGTTATTCCAATTACTATACGTCTTATTAACAGATTTGCTTCTTTGATGTCTCATAAGTGGACGGCTGTTGTCATTTGTCATGTAAGGCAGTCGATGGGACTCATCGTTGATGGACTGGTAGTGATGAGTGGCCTCCGAATTGGATCTTCTACGCGGGATTTGAGTAAACGCCGATTCGTCGCTATCCGTTAAAACAGTGGCCGACCCGTGAAATGAAAGAGTTGGAAGTGTAGACCGCATTAATTCCGAACGAATGGCATTACTAATAGACTGACCGCTATTTTCGATAGACCCGAACTGCGGTCGGACTGCTTTCGGCTTTATTACAGTCGTATAGTTTGACTGCTTTTCACTAGAATTACAATTGGATTCATCCGTGGCTAACATCGGCTTCAATTGTTCCACACCATCTCTGCAGAACTTCAACATAATCGGTGACGAAAGACTAGACCTGTGCTCGTCATTCACTTCATTGTTTTGCCCTTTGGTTTCGTTATTCGACTCTTCACTCGATAAGTAATACAAATTGTGGTTCAAATGTGATTCTTCGTCCAGACTTATAGGCGAATAACAGTTATAACACAATAACCGATAATTTTGTTCCAAATGTCGGTTCAAACCAATTGGTTGCTCAGAATCTTTATTGCAATGAATGGCATTTTCATCTGTCATTTGAGTCTTTAAGTCATTGTTATGATTATGAGCCAAATGTATGTCATCGCCGAAGATGTGGGGCATTTCTGCGTAGAGGACATTACATTTGTCTGAACGTTGTCTTCTATCAATTGAATCGCTGCTATTGTCGACGCTTTCAGCCATTTGTTCGACGGCAGAGTCGATGGTATAGAAGGGACCGGAAGCGAAGAACTGAGTCGAGATGTCCTCATTGTTGCACACTTTGCACCCATTTGTATCACTATCTGTTTGATCCAAATGGTCCGCATTCTTGGGTCGTTTCATGTCTTCGGTGGTATCATTTGCTGCCTTTAAGTTAGATTTAAGTATTTTATTATTGCTTTCAATCATTTGGTCGTCATTTTGGTTGTCATTCATTTCCTCTTCACTTGTCTTGTATTTAGTTTTAAATTTTGACGATTTTTCAGACATTTCTTTTGGAATCAAATCTCAATCAACTGAATGATTGATATAAATATCAAATTTAATATAAAAACATTGAATTACTAAAACAATTAAAACATTTAATTAATGAAAACAAAAGCATTTAAAGTGAAGCCAAACATGTTTTGCTTTTTAAGCTTTTTATTATTGATTTAAGTCTCGAAGTCATGCATTCATAACATTCAGCTCTAATTGACTCCACTATGGCTTCACTCAAACGCATACATATGTGTCGGTAATGCCATCGCGTAGACAATTATCATCATTACTTCCCTTCCAATTAGTGGTTCCAAACAAATCTGATCTATACTGACCACTTAACCATGCACAATTAAAACAGAAAAGCAACCATTTTATAAGCAGTTACCTCTGATTCTAAGATCAAAATCAAAATACAAGGACCAAAAGTAAGTCCTGACTATAAGTTATTCAAATAAACTCTGTTTAAAAAGTTTGATGAGTCAGGGTTTTAAATGATTACGATTAATGATGTTCATATTCGAGGGTCATCTTGCTATGGGAAAAAGTCTGTAAAAAGCCTGAAATTTATATTCACCATGATTTATACCACCTTGTTTAGAAAAAATTGGTCTACCGATAGCTATCCAGCTATAATCCTAATGACTTTTATAGCAGACGAAATCTCCACAATTTTCAGTTGTGTTCAATTTTCTTAGTTTTGTTTGATTTAAAATTGAAATCTTTAGGCACACTTTTAGAAAAATGAGCCCGAATTCGGTCATTAATCGAAATCATTTTAAAGCCCTAATTCATAAAACTTACTAGATTCATGAACACAGTAAAATGTATTAAATAAAATGATTCTTTAAGTTTTTATAATCGAAATTTAAAAAAGGACTTATTTTTGGCCCACCCTGTATCTATCCATTGAATTTCATTCAAATGCAAACACTATTTAAATAGATTAGAAACTTTTTTTTAGATTTAGAAACCCTTCAGATTATTGTTTCACAGAATCGTCAAAACAATTAGTTGTCTTCAGTTTATAAATGTTCTGACGATTACAATAAAATCAAATTCCCATTAAATAGAATTTTAAAAAATCAATAAAAGTTTAAAATTTATTAAATTTTCAAACGATTTAAGAAAAGAGAGAGAAATGAAAAACAAATCTATAATACAATTCATGATTTTGTGAAATCAGAGATAAATAGATTCTAATTGTGTATAATATTTATAACTATTTTACAAAATAATTTCATTCAATGGCATAATTGTTGGACAAGTATTTATCTAAGACGTGGTCAGTGATGGGGCGGTCAGTCGGGAGACTCAATACTAACGTGAGGTATAATAAACTTTTTTGGCTGACGAGTGATTACTTGCTTTGAATTTGTATTACTATCGGAGATATCGTTTGAACCGTCGTTTCGTTGAACAGAAGACGTAATGTTGTGATTGAAATGCAAATTATAAGATATATTGCCATAAACTCTAAGACACGGACACATCGATAGCAGGAATGAACAAAAGTCTTTACGCATTCCGAACCACCCTTTAAGTCAAATTCAAATTAATATAATCTCAAATATTTAAGGACAGGACTCACATAGATTTCCCCCCTTATTGCCAAACGAGAGACATAAGAGTATCGCAAAAGTGAAATACAGTGGAATACAAGTCGAAAAAAAGTCCATTGGTGGCGAGTGGGGGCCGACACTGGCGTCCAGTTTATTGGAGAGTAACACTAAAAACACTACAAGTGGTAACACAATCAGGGAGTAGGAAATGGCCGAATGAAGGCTCGCCCGGCGCTGTTCAGCCGCCACTTCAGGCGTTCGCAGCAAAATGGCTGCGAATATGAGTGCGTAGAGAACACCGATTATGGCCAGACATAAGAGTATCCAAAGAGGCACCAGAACCAAAACCCAAGACCAGGTAATGAACCTGTCCATTCTTAGGGCTATGAATATGAATTGCAAAATATTTACTGAACAGAATAACTCCATTTCGAAGGCCCTGTCATTCTTGAGCGCCCAAATGCAGACTGCGATCGACAATAAAGATATGAATATCAGAGGAATAAACGCCAATATCCAGAAATGTCGACCCGATTCCAGTTTATCACAAACTAATAACTCAAACATTAATAACAATAACTGTAGAGAAAGACTTATTAGCATTGATTTGAAGTGAATGTAAGAGCTGTCAGATTGTCTGTAATCCGGATTCCGGACCCAAACTACTGTTCCGATGAGAGCGCCAGCAATCACCAGACATTTCCAGAACCAGAGCGGAATGAAGACAATCCAAAAGGAAATAGTGATGGTGTGGTCCAAACGCAATGCAAACAGTATTGAGAATATCAACAAACATAAGTAAACCACGAATTTGCTAAACAGTGGACACAAAAACAACATTTAATTAAACGTTTGCCACAAAAACTATTTCAAGTCTTACCTCGAATTGAAGTCTTGAAACAAACGCTGAAAATTCATAACAGTTTCTAAAATCGATTATTTATTGCAAACAAAAACTCAATCAACGGTTCAATGCTTCACTCATTTGCCTCTCAATGACTTTCACTTCATTTTTATTTAACAAATATTAAACAAAATATTAATTTCATATTTGTATAATCAAACTAAATATCAATTGAAAAACAACACAATTTATTAATTATTTAACTTTTACTAAAATATTAAATCATTTTTTGGATAAAAACAAAACATTTTTCAATGTTTTGATAACAAAACACAAGACTCAAAATGTGATATCTATTAGATATGGCCTAAGATTGAGACTAAGAACTCTATCGATAATACTTCTAATCATTCATCAAAATATAATTTTTTGACAAATCAATTGACTTAATTTGAATTTGAAACCTGATAAAAAACTGATATAGCGACAAGTTGTCAAATATTTGCCAGGTATTTTTGGGCTCAAGTTTGTGTTGATCACTAGTCAAGAAATGGTTTTGTTGAATGTATTGCATAAAGTGTTCACCCATTGAGTGGCGGCGCTCTTAAACTCAGGTATGTTTTCAGTCGATTTCAATACATTTCAGGTAAAAAACAGATTTACAGTCTATGAAAGTGGTCTCCAATAGAAATATTGACTCAAATATTGCAATACTTTATATGCGTTTCTATAGTTTTTTATTAATTTTGTTTCATTTGGCAAAACATTTGTTTGAGTCAATCATTGATTCTCTCAAAGCTTTCATCGATGGCTTAAATTAATTAGATTTTGCAAAACTATTCTCTTGATTCCACGTGTCTTTACATTCAACCAAATAATTGATTACTTGTTCAAATCCAACCATTTGTTTGACACTTATCGGTTCCAGTAAAAGTTTTTAAAAGAAGTTTAAAGAGTTGTTGAAGTGATGGCAAAGAGTCTTTTTGTAACATACTTTTTATGGCTATTCTTCGGTGCCTTTGGTTTACATCAATTTTATTTGAATCGTGACATTCACTGCTTCTTAATGTGGATGACTTTTGGCGGTTATTTCGGGTGCGGTTGGATTCGAGACCTCTGGAGAATTCCCGAATACGTGAAAGACGCCAATAATGAGCCCAAATATTTGGAACAATTGGCAAATACTATGCGAAAGCATCCGAAGCCTTCTTCGGGTTATGTGCGGACTTCTGCCACAATAGTAATCGCAGATATTTTGGGATATCTGGCCGTCAGTGCAATACCTGTTGAACTTCTGCCCAAAGATAGCCTTATTTTACCGACTCTTATGGCAGTGTTGGCACCGCTTGGGGTCGCTATTGGTGTCCATTCTGTTGGCAATGTGGGCCGACAGCAGGGCTCCATTAAATGGGCGCTCATTGGCGCTTACCTCACTTCACCGCTTTACTTCTTCAGCAATAATGTTGTCTTCTGGACCTCATTGTCTTCAAACTACTTTTTTAACGCCTATTCAAAGGAATGGCGGCGAACCCCGAGTCGACGCCGGTCTCTCATTAGAAGGCTTTCTGTTCTTATTATTTGTAGTTTACTTTACATATCGTTATGGAGTTCTTGGTTTTATTTCAACTGTTCGATAGTCGACAAGAATGAAGAAGAGGTCAAATGTCGAGACGCGGCTAAAAACTTCCTGAAGAGTCCCGTTTGGAAGGAATGCACGAAAGTTTTCGAAGAGCTTAAGATTTACATTAAAATTCACGGCTGGAGTGGTCTCTGGAGAGAAATCGTGGCCGCACTGGACCCTCAGGGAGAGACCAATGCACTGAGAGTGTTGAATTTGACATCCAGTGCTACGCAGGACGAGATAACCAGTACATACAGACGCCTTTCCCGTCAGTGGCACCCCGACAAACACAAAGACCCTTCAGAGAAGGCCAGAGCACAAGAAGTGTTTATTGAGATACAGACCGCTTACGAAATACTTTCTCGAATTAAGAGACAAAGAATTAAATCAAATAACAAAAACAGTTTCGATGGAAGCGATTGATTGATAAATAATTTATTTGATGTGATATTAAAATCTCATTCTTTTTTACATTTTATTTATATAACAAATGTATTTCTCAGCGAAATATTTATTTTTCAATAAATCGATAGTTTTTTCAATTAAAAGCTATTAAATAATAATTAAGTTTTGGAACTGAAAATCGATTAAATAAGCGATCGATAGATTAGTTTTGAAATTATTTTCAATGAAAATATTTGCAAATATTTTGGGTTTGAGTTAAGAACTAATTGTTTCGATAGACTCTTAATTATGATAACAAATGCCATAAATATTTAGTTTAAATTCAAAATATATGTAATAATAATAATATTAATCACTAGAATCATAGTATTCAACACAAGAATCACTTAATGACAACTGACTGTATCGGTCCAGAGACAAGTCCTCCGAATCGTCGGCTTTAGAGCCGACGCTCACTAAAGACGGCCATCGATTGCATTCGACTGCAGGTCGTTCCTCATTAGAGTTGGTAGTAGTGGTGTCGTTGGGGTCGGTATCACAGGGAATATCATTCAAAAAGTCGAAACAAGCGATCGCTTCGGCCTCTGCTTTACCGAACCGATAGTAAAAGTCCCGCTTATTTACAATTGAGAGCCGAGTTTTCGGCGAAAAACTGATGACCACATCCTTCTCAGACGACAGACCTTTCAAATGATTTATAGACAATTAGAACTTTCCTCGTATTAGTAGTCCCTGAGTCTACCCTCAACTTTAAACTCAACCGGAACCCAGTATTGACCTTCAAAACTATGGCAACAATCGAAGCAAGGTAAACATAATATAAGGACTCAAGTACAAACATATTTTCTTTGCAATATCTGAGTTTGTATACCCTCTCCCCTGTTGTGGTTGAGTCTAATTGCGAGTAAATATTGTCGTTCAGGAGATATGAAGTATAGATACGAACCTCTTTTCTTATGTCTTCGGAATCTGTGTAAGGCATGTAAGTGCTGTCGATTCAATTGAATGGCTTCGAAGTCTTTGATTTTGGTCTCCTCTCGCAATTGCAGTTCTATTCTCCTCTTCTCTTCTCTTTTATTATAATTATAATAATAGTTTTGATTACAATTATTATAATTATTAATATTATTGCTGTTAATTAAGTCAAAGCAATCCTTTTTATAGGCATTGCATTCGACCAAATCATTGGCCAAATCGTCTAAATTCCTGAAATTAATCCAATTGTTGTCGAACTCCTCCTTCCGATTGATTTTCATATATTGCATAAAATTAGTGCTCCTGTAATACAATGACAAACATTACTAAATGCATAACCTATTTAGCTCCTTGCTAATCTCAACAATCTAGCATCATAATTTAATACTTGAACACAAACATACAATTATAAGGAAATATTTGCTAATAACACAAAAGTTGGTCCAAATGAGACTCAGTTCTAATCTTCATTACATTAAATGTGAGGCAAATTGTACTCATTTTATGTGAATTGTATGAAAGCAATGCTTTTAGAGAAGACTCCAAACAAATTCAATATTGATTTTGGGAAAGAGTCGACAAAATTAATGAATTGATAATAAGATCGCTTCCAATGAAGTGACTTCTTTCAAACAATAAAATGTCTTTCATTGTCTCTTGGATTGGGTCGGAGTGAGGACAGGATATGGGATATGAGGGCAAAACGTGACTTACTTTTTAGATGCTTTCAAATGCTTTCGAAGTGCTTTAAGCATAAGTAAAGTCTATTTGTGTTTAAATCGTATTCCAAACGAAAATGTCATACAATTAGTCAATAAATTGCTAATCGAGTGATGAATTGCACGACAATTATAAGGCTTTTTGTATTAGATTTCCATTAATTATCAGATTTTAGATAATTTTTTCGACACTATTTTCGCACAAACTTCTTGTGTTTCGCAAAACACAGAAAACAATGGATTTGTTGAACGATTTTAGGCTAAAAAACGACAAAAATAATTAGTAATCAATCATTTGAAGCATAGAAACAAATAAATAATTTCAAATATTTTATGATAAATAAACTCATTTTATGGGAAAACAAATGCGTTTAATAAATATATTTAAAAGCATTTGGAAAACAATTAATTCAAAAATAATTGATTAGAAAATAGGAATCAATAGAAAAATCATTGAATTTATTGATTGAATGCATACTTATGTCAATCATAATCACAATTATTTGCATTTAATTGCGATTTAACTCCAAAACTAATTCAGTATTAATGACATAATATTCGATATAATCTCAAAATATGATTAAAATGTCATTAAATTAACGCAAATCTCGAATAAATATTTAGTTAAAAGTGAGAGAAACGGGAAAACAAAATATTAGTCAAAACGTAACATAAAAGCAAACGAAACAAACGATAAGATCTGCGCACATAAACACTCCATCGTATGATCAGGTGAGCACACACTCACACACAACCCACGTCCCCCTCAACCACATCAAAACTCCCCCTTTTCTCCTCTCATTCCTTTTCTTCATTCAATTCATAGCAACTCATTACACGTTATTCATGAATGACACAAAAACTTCACATAACAGACGTCGGCACTAAACATGAATTTTTACCAAAATTCAAGAATATTCTGTTAAATAGTTGTGAATGTGCTAGTTATATATTTTTTAATTAATGCAATTATTCGACCTTGATTGGTTTAGACGATTCATTCTAAATCGCTTTCTAAGTTTAAAACTTTAATATTTTAACAAATTATTAGTTGATTTAAAATTATATAATTATTGCAAATATTAGGAATTGATATTAGATTTTGAGTTTGATATTAGATTTTTTAACAATCGATATAATTGAATGAATAAGAGATTACTTGAAAGAAAGGATCGTTTATTTGAATAAAAGCCTGAAATACAAAAAATCCAAAATCAAAAGCATTCGTTAAACAGAAACTAATGAGAAATGCATTCATTGAAGGGTCAGACAAAAGACTAATTGCACTAAAATTCAATATTTCATCCGTTCATTGATATTATGAGTAAATAATTTTTCAATTAATGTATATAAATATCAAAGACATAAAAATATAAAGCATTTAGAAATACATTAAATATTAGATTTTCTTTTAAATAAAACAACAAAACTATTGAAAAACAAATCAATAAATGAGTATAACTTATAATCACAATAAAACTCAATCATATAATGGAATGTAATGTGACTTAAATGAGATTCAAATAGAAATTACTTTTTAGTCAAATATATATAAAAAAGTGATTCAATTGAGATTTTAATGATCAGAGATGTCTTAAATATTGCCCTCAATTAGAGTCAATTAATGAGTGACTCACGAAAATCGCTTTTATTGGTGACCATAGAGAAGATGTGTCCTTCAGATGATTATAAATTAGATTCAAACAAGGTGCAAAAATTGCTAAAAGTCTTGAGTTTCCAATGAAAACTCGATTTTCGTGAACCACTTCTTATAATAATTGTAATAATAATAATATTCTTTGGAATCGTTTTCTATTAAACGATAAATCACTCGACAAATGACTTAATTTTGTGTTTATTGCAAAAAGGATTGCCATAAAAGTATTGTCTTTCCTATCGACGCAGTTTTGCAGCTGCTTTCATAACACTGAGCGGAAAGTTATTGTTTTCCGGACTCAGACAACAGCCCGGAACACGAAATATCGAGACATCTGCAATAAAGACAAACTTTGAAATCCGATTCAATTTAGTCAAAGCCATTCTTACTGTCCGATAAATTGAAGACCTGTTGAGGCAAATCACTGAAGTATTTGTGTTTTAGCGCATCTTTTGCTGAAATTCTTTGCTTAGGCTCTAATTTAAGGCACAGTTCAGCCAATTCTTCGCCCGAAGTTATTGAAGACAATTTTGGAAACGCATGAGTTAACGTTTGAGCTCTATATGAGACGTAACCTAAAAAATTGAAAATTAATTATCAAAATTCAAAAGGACTTCAGTTCAAAGTTCTTAACCTTTTTTAGAGTTATGCGAAGAGTCGTATGTTTGCCAATACTCGGAATCAGGTGTTCCCAAAACGCGCCAAATCTTATCCAATTGGTCGAAAGGATCTCTTACTCCAGGAAAAGCAGGACCGCCGCAAATCATCTCAATGAATATACAGCCGACACCCCTTTAAACAAATTTAAACATTACAATCATTAGAGTACTAATTAATTGAATAAAAACCAAATGTCAAGAGATGTCGAGTAATTTCTTGATCCCAATAAGACATCGGGTGGTCTGTACCATAAGGTCACTACTTCATGAGAATATGTATGTGAAGGGATAGACTTAGCTCTGGCCAGACCTGATAAAAATAGTATCAATTAATCAATTGATGAATCAGAGGACTGATGGCATTACCGAAATCTGCGAGTTTTAGTTCTCCCGAATCACTGATAAGAAGATTCTGTGAAAACATAATTTGCTGAAAAGATAATAGCAATAAATGAGTGCAGACCTGAGGTTTCAAATCTCTGTGCAATATCTGTCTTTCGTGGCAATAAGAAAGACCACGAAATAATTGAAACAAAAATAATTTGACGTTTTTTGGATTAAGACCACCAGAATGTCGCTCCAAATATTGACTCAGATCTGTGTCCTATTAATAAAAAGTTTATTGTATTTAAACAATAAAAGTAAATCATCAGCAAAACTGACCACATATTCAAAGACAAAAGTCAAAGAGTCCTTCGTATGAATAATGTCGTGAAGTGTCACGATATTGGCGTGTCTTAGACCTCGAAGAAGCGATGCTTCTCTGATGGCAGTGAAAGGCGTTCCCTCTTCCACTTGCAATCTGATCTCTTTGAGTGCAACCACTTTATTGGTAAGACTTGAAACAAGTGTAAAGTGAATAGTAATTCAAAAAGTAAACTAGGTCAATGTAGTACTTGCTAAAGCCCTTATAGACAGTGGCATAGGAGCCCTCTCCTAATTGGTCTAATTTGACGTAAGACTCCATTTTTCCAAAGGCTAACACATTCTAAAATCAATTTTAAAATCGAATCAGTTTTGAATCAAATGACACTTCAATTGAAACGTACGGAGAAATCTATAGTTGAATACCGGGTGGACTTTGCTATCGGAACCGGAAAATTGTCTGAATTCATAACCAAAAGATCAGATTTGGGCCGACTTTTGATTCGTGAAAATAATTGTTTTGAATGAAAGGGACGCATAAAACTCGGTTTTGATGTATTCGACTCATTATTGTTACTGATCTGTGGGTTAATTGACTCGGAATTGAGAATATTGTCGACGGAATGGTTGGACGAGTTTTTGTCGATTTCAGGATTACTTGACTTAAAAGAAGATGTACGCGGAGGGGGTTCTGGGGGTGGGCTCTCAGCTGCGGCTCGTACTTCTTTATTGATGTTATCCACTGACTCTTCATTGTCTGATTACAAACAATAAATTAATTTGTATTGAAATAATTAGAATGAGGGCTGAAATACCGATCGTTGGTTTATCTAATTTTTCTTCACTAATATCACTGAATAATTGAGAATCCCTTGAATTTGAAGCAATCGTTTCGTTACTCAAATAATTTCCATTCATTGAAATTCGAGTTATTTCGACATTCTTTCAATAAATAAACAATAATTCAATTAATTAATAGATAATAACATTTATAAGTTTTACTCCATTTTCGTTATGAAATTCGGGCAATTCTTCTCTCGAGAGGGCTGTCCATCAAAACAATTCAATTAAAAAAAACCTTAAATAAGTTGAAGAAAACTTACAAAATCTTTCGAGTCTTAGACTCAACCGTTTCCTCAACTTTTGTAACTTTGAATATGATTTTTGTTCGCATTTTTTGTCTTCTGTTCGCAAATCAGACATTAATTAATACTAAGAGTAAATAAAATTTTAATTAAAATCAATACTTGTTTTTGTTGACCAGTTTTTGTTGAGTAGTGAAGACATTCAAAAATAATTATTTTGATTATTGGATAAATTGATGATATGTTTAGTAAATCACTTGTCGTTTGTAATCAGTCATAAAATCATTGCTGACTTCAATCAATAAAAATGTTTTCAAACAATTAAATCGAGAATTTAATGACAAATGAGTGAAAAGTGTACCTCAAAAATGACATAAATCTGATTCATCGAAACATTTCGGTTAATATGAGTTGTGATTCGTTCGTGTTATTCATAGTAAACAAGTTGTCATTAAATCCATCGTAAATTAAAACCAATTAATAGCAAAACTAATTAAAATTAAGTATCGATTGATTGACACGTCTTTACAGACACTTTCATCACAACTTTGGTGTAATTTTTTTTAATGCGGATAAATATTTACAGCATTTGTCACAAACTCTATTACATATTAATCAGGGTTTGAACGACCCCTTCATTATGCGTGTATTGATTGGATGAATGTGTCGTTTTAGTGAATCCGGTGTCGAGTGATTCAACCCATGCATTCATGTGTGTCATCAACAGTGAGTGTGACCGACATATGACAGCCAATCAAATTTCATCACTTGTTTACAAACATATGAGTCGAGTTTGGATCTGAGAGATGAGTCAATCCATAAATGGTTTTGAATCTCAATTAATGGCATTCTTTGTATTATTTATCATAAATAGACCACAAAATCATATGATAGCATCGAATCAGTCTTCATCTTTGGCTACCATTTCGTTAGACCAAAACAATAGGCCCTATAGGAAAGGATTGTCGAGTGACTCAAGTCATACACTTATCACCACTAAGTCTGGCAATCGTTGTCTCCAATCAATTAACACTTTCCAACTGAAGACAATTTAGTCAAAAATAAGTCATTTATTGCCATGAGTTTCAGTAAAATTAGAATAATTTAAAGCCTGGTTTGTGGGTCGGCTAACAATTGAGTATTTGTTTGGCAGGCATTCACGGGATGGGAGGACAAGAGAGGGTAAACACTTCGTAATCAATTACTGTGAAGTTGTAGTCACCCATTAGTATAGTATTGGAAGCGTTATCGCCGTCATAAGAGTGCGGAAGATTGGAATAGGAGTCAGAGTTGGCGTTACAATTGTTGGCTATGGAAAGGTCAGCCCCTGCGCCGAACACCGGACCATAATCGGAATGGTGTGCGATCGCAAACATTTTCTTCACGATTTCAAACTTTGTCGGAGGAATGTCTGAATCATTGATTAGTGTGAAAAGAAAGGCATTGTCTGAGGCAACATATCGGCCCCTATTGGCACTGGTTTGAGCCCAGGCCACATCACTGAAACCTCCACAAAGGTTTCCGTTTTGGCCCAGAATTATAACGAAAGTAGGGGAATGTCCGTCACAGAACTGGTGAAACGCTTCAGCCGAATAGCCGTGAGTTGAGGCCCGGTATATAAGTCTCCACAACTGTTTGGGTGATCCAAACCATGAGTTGAGAACTGCCTGGAATTGAGTTTTATCGGCGCTCAACAGCAGTGAGCCCTGAAACAACTTTAATGAAGTCCGGGGTTGTATTCTTTTATCTTCTGAATTCTGGAATTTGTTGGGAAGGGCTGCGAAACGATATCTTTCTAGTGATATCTCTATGGGAACGGCACCCGTCGGCTCTACTTCTTCCGCGAAAACTTGACTATCGATCAGCAAAATTCTGATATGATTTATAACTCCAGACAATTGCTATGGAATTAAAATTGAGATCTGTGTAGTGACGCAAACAAGACTGACCTGACATATGCGCGCTCTCTCTTCTTCAGTCCAGTGATGAGTCGGCTGCAAAACCCCTTCATTCGAATAGATTTGCAAATATTAGCCCTTTGTTTGCAATTATTGTCAAATGGATTATAACCTGCTTTATGTTTGGCCCAATTGAGAGCAGCCCTGAAGACGTCGGCCTCGTCTAACGACAACTTCACGTACAAGACATTCATTTTTCTATTAATGCCATTAATTTTGAATCTAATACTCACGTAATCGGAAGAAATCAAATGAATTATCGCTTCTTTCGATAGATTAAGAAATGTCGGCCTTTTATGAGAACTCAATTGAAGTGAAAATTAATAACAATTGTTTTGAAATTACGTTTTGACGCATTCGATGGCATTTTCGCCGATAAAAACGGTGCAAATGTCTACAAAACCACTTTTGCTTTCTATTGAACTTCAATTAATATTTAATATTGAAAAAGTTATGTCAGACCCGGTATTCTGGCCTCCAATTTAATAGCTGTGGAGAGGAAAGTGCAGGCGTTGTGCACCGAAATGGTGTGCTTTATATGCTCTTCACACGAGAGAACCAATTCCTCGATTCCCAATTCACCGGCGATTACTAAAGTCTCAAAGACATTGCAATCCTGTAATACTATCTGATATTCGAAAAACGTGTCAATTAATGATATTCGCGGATATTTATCTCTAGAATCAATACCTTTCCCGTATAGACATAGAGAAGCACTTCTCGGACGACATCAGCCTTTGCTTGTGGCCAACGGATTATACTTTTGTTGATAATAACAAATGTGTTTTAGAGAAGACTTCTACAAAACATCATTAATACCTTCCGCTCGCAATTAGATTAGGGCTTCCCTGTGAAGCCGGGGATACGGTAGTTCCCGGCACTTTACAGACTTCGCCTCTCTTTATATTTTGGAAACTCAGACATCTGTTAAAAAAGAAGACAATTATTACCATTGTTATAATATTATCCTCTGTTTATATGTTATTTAAGTGATTTGAGTGAGAGTCACAAACTATACCACTCTATACTATAAGGAACTTATAATTTAGAAGACCCCGGAGTCAGTTGCCATCACATACCGGGCTCTGAATATGATTTTGTGTCCATAGATAGGAGTTTCCTCACGTCCGACCAAGAAAAGAAGGTCCGACGTTTCCCTGTCTTCAGATAACTTGTGCAAATCTTCGAGAAGTCGGGGAACACCAGAAAACTTGTCGGACAAGTTGTGGTTTCCAGAATTGGTTCGGCTGACCATTGAGCTAATCTTTTGGCACTTTTCCAATTAAAACTTTTCAAGTGATTAATAAATTATTTTCTCAAACGAAACAAATTTCGTAAAACATTTAACAAAAATTTAGTGAAAAAATGATTTGAAATAAACTATGAAATGGATAAATGAAAAGATGAAAACTAACTGAAAGACGAGTTTAAAAAAGCGAAAAGTATTCAAACAATTGACTGACAAAAGGAATGTCGAGTAATGCGAGAGATGGCAGAAGTGGTGACATTTTGGAGGCTTTTATCGATTGGTTTGAATCAATAGTGTTATTGATTTCTATGCGATTCTAGTCTTGTAGTCGTGATCTGAGCCAACACTGGCTTCGGATTCACTCCACTATTGGACAAAATGCTGAAGACATTCAACTCTTAGTGCGTTAACTGTTTTGTTGAGATCAGAAAATCATTCTTCAAATGGTTTCCAAAAGAATGATATCTTCTTCTCATATATCAAATCCATGTTTACGACTAAAGTTCTTTGGAATCCAGTGTTTGGTCTCAACTCTCAAAACGAATCCGAAGACAAGAGATATATAAATATCGATATCTCTTCTGATAAGAAACATTGCTTTCAATCAGTTTAGTCAACACTTTCATTGATTTTCTGCTGGAAGTGTTGGAAGTGAAGAATCGAACAAAAGAGAGAAAGAATTACTAATTGATGTAAAAAGTGTTGAAATGACGGCCAAAACGAACAAACGGATGGAAGTGCTGGCGATCGGCACCTCTTGTGATATGAACTCTATTTGTTTGAAATTAAACAAAATATTCGTCATTTTGTTTCTAATAATATGTCTGAGCGGTTGTGTCCGAAGCGGTGACAAACAGCGGTGCGAAGAGATCAGTATTCCGATGTGCAGAGGCATCGGCTATAACTACACAGTTATGCCCAATCAGTTCCATCACGACACTCAAGAGGAGGCCGGTCTCGAAGGTATCCCCATTTGCTTTACATTTACTCATAATTATACTCGAAATTTGAGTCCAAATGATTGAATGCCAACAACAGGCAGGAATTGACAGCACAGACAGACTTCCCCTCTCTATCTGTGTTCTGACAGCTCTGTCGAGAGGACTGTCAGAGGACTAACGGACCCACAAATAGCCTAATGAAAGACCAAAAAGTTTAGTAAACAATACATAAATATATAAATCAGTCGACACTGTCTTCGCATTAGTAATGAGTCAAAAATATTTCGAAAGCTTTTCCATTCATTGCATAACACTTATGGCCTGTCCTATAGGTCTGACTGTCGGTCTCATAATTACTGAATTATGGATTTAAAGTCTAAAATTAGACAATCGGTTAGTCATGTCGTGACTAACTCTAATCGAGTTAAACATTTAATAATTTTATGCAAACTTTGGAATAATGTTTAGTTGAAGACATCATTAGCCGATAATTAGTCTTCAGTTGGGTTTTAGATAATTGTTTGGTTAGCCTTTCATTAACTAAAATGTTTGGTTAGCCTTTCATTCTCTGATTTGTTGAATGCTTTTCTTGATTAATGAGTTGTCAGTTGTTTTATGTGATGACCAGTTGTGACCCAAACACCTGACAGTCTTCCCCGCATCTGAACGTTAAACAGAGGAGTCTATTGTAGAGTACATCCATTTCGTAGAGTTTGTCCAAACAATTATGTCATGAATTGAAAAGACCTTCAAATTCAGATTCAAAGCTCATATTCCCCGCTGAGTCTAATTGAAAGTTCGCACAAATGTTTTCTTTTGAGTTGTGCCGAATTGTGCCGTTCTATCGCCAAAACATAATTCACATCCATTTTATTCAACAAATGATAGCAATTTTCCTAATCTATCGAAATCACTTCAATCATATTCCGACCTTTTCTATCAATTAGTTTAAAAATAAATTTACCAAAGCTCTTTTCAATATGTATTTATCACAGATTTGAGCCCTATTTCAATGCATCTATTCTTCTATTTTATTATTTCATAATTATTTATCCGTTACTTAAAAAAACAATTTAAAGCTTAAATGATGTTACTTTTTCAACACATATTTGATCTTAAACATTTAATGGCATGATCTTGCTTGCATGCAAACTTTAAATAAAGGCTAAAATAAAATTCAAGTTTTGTTAGATTTATGTGGCAATTAATTAAGTGATAAATTATAAGTTGATTGTATTTAATATATTTTTTGTGTTTGTGTCATAGGTTTGAGTAAAAAATCAAAGCGTGCACACTTTGAGTGGACACACCTTTGGTTTAATTGATTTAACTGAAAATCATTCTAAAATAGACTGAAATGTTGAATGACTTGAAGTAATCCTTTTCTTCGAAACGATCGAATCATATTTCAAATATAAATTCAATTATAGTTTTTTAGGAATTCTTTGAATCATTTTTCAAAATAATTTTTGTCTAAACTGAGTCTACAATCGATTGGTTGAATAAAAGCGAGTCCTTATCGTTAATAATATTCAAAACTTCATTTTTTCAATATTTTCTTTTAACCGAAAAGCCATTAAATAGATTGAAATTCTTTGAAAATAATTAATTGACGAAAAATTCGATTAAATGTATAATTAATTTTGCATTAAATTCATAAACGATTTGTTTTATCAGTGCATCAGTTCTGGCCTTTGGTGGAGATTCAGTGCTCAGACGACTTGAGATTTTTCCTGTGTTCTATGTATGCGCCCATCTGTATGGATGACTATCAGGGAAGGCTACCGGCCTGTCGTTCCGTTTGTGAACGTGCTGTAAGTTATACAAATAGCAAACATTGACTCAATTAAACAGAAATAAAAACAAAATTTGTTCAATTGATTGGTCGGACAGAAACACGGATGCGCTCCCATTATGAGGCACTATGGCTTTGCATGGCCTGAGCGCATGGACTGCAATGATCTACCAGTTTATGGCGATAAGCAGTTGCTTTGTATGGACTCTAAAGAAGGTAAGACTCTCTTAAACTTATATATATTGACGCGATTTCTGATAATTATAACAAACGACTTCACCATTAATCTAAAGGCGCGACTCTGACAGGCACTGGCGAACAGCCTTCCAAAGCCATTAGTTCGACCGCTAATAAAGAAGAATCACTGCCAACAAATGCCAACTCTGTTAAAGAAAAGACGGTAAGGCCCACAAATAGGAGGCCCACATCCAAAGGTCGTGACAAAGGAGGCGATCATTTTACTCGCCCCGGGTTTTCGGGTTCAGGCGCTCGTAGTAACACTGGATTGGATCAAAACGATTGCAAATGCGAGTGCAGACATCCGTTAATATTAGCGCACGACCTCATGGATAGACGTTTCAACAACAGAGTCGAAACAGGAGGGGTCGCCAACTGCTTAGTCCCCTGCAGAGGGCTCTTCTTTTCCAAAGCTGAGAAGGATATGGCAGTCTTCTGGATCGGGATTTTCGCAGTGGTGTGCTGTGTCTGCACAAGTCTAACAGTCCTCACGTTTTTCATAGATATGGAGCGTTTCCGATATCCGGAGCGTTCGATTATCTTCCTGTCCGGTTGTTATCTAATGGTATCAATCGGTTATATTATCCGGTCATATGTCGGCCACGAACCAATTGCATGTGACGGTCCACTCATCCGCTACGAGAGAACAGGTCCGGCGCCTATTGTCTGCGTTGTAGTCTTTTTGCTGATATACTACTTCGGAATGGCTTCGAGTGTTTGGTGGGTAGTGCTGACCATTACTTGGTTTCTGTCAGCCGGTCTAAAGTGGTCTAACGAAGGAATCGCTGGTTATTCCCAATACTTCCATTTATTCGCGTGGTTTATACCAACCATAAAGTCAGTGATAATCTTAGGCATAGGTGCCATCGATGGCGACCCCTTTACTGGCGTGTGTTATGTTGGGAACCAGGATTTGAATAATTTGATGTCATTTGTGATCGTGCCGTACATCACATACATAGGCGTCGGATTCTTCTTCTTAGTGACCGGATTTGTATCCCTGTTCCGAATCCGGAAACTATTGCGAGAGAGAGTGAAAGCCGACAAATTGGAGAAACTCATGATTCGGATCGGATTCTTTTCCTTCTTATACATAGTTCCCGGTGTTGTAGTCGTGGGCTGTCATCTGTACGAATACCACTACAGACACATATGGCAGAAACAATATAATTGTGGCTGTTCTCTCACTCCCGATACGCCATTTTATTCTCTATTTTTGCTCAAATATATAATGTGTTTAATAGTTGGTATCACTTCTGGGTTTTGGATTTGGTCGGCGAAGACAATCGATTCCTGGGCCCGACTATACAGTCGCTTTTGCTGTGGCTCCAGTTCTGGCAGCTCCAGGAGTGGCGGCTCTCAATTAATCGGTGGCTCCCAGTTTGCCATTTCCAATTCCCGTCATTGCAAACAAAAACAGATATCTGTCGGCAGTCATGTCTCTCATAGCAAACAAATACCTCTCTCTCATGTCTAGAATATATGGACAGCCTTTCGAACACATACTCGTGCTGTAGATCTGAATTTTGCAATTCTTATTGATTGAGTTGGGGGTCAGAACAGGTTCAGAATTGAATTGAATTATTAGTTTTTCGAATCGAAAAAATAGTTTTCATTCAAAAAGAAACACATTTTCATAATTGTGATCATAAATGTGTTACTCTGAACACTGATCCCCAAATTCATCCAAAGGGACCAATTTTTCACCCTTCTCAATTCTAAATCACTAAAAATTAACCAAATTGACGCTGTTCATTGAGCGGTGACAAATTTTAGGATGTTCCTCTAGCTCGAAAATTCAAGAAGGAGTTTCCAAAGTGTTTAAATCAATGAAGTTTGATGTGATCCCCCCTTAACTCCCATTCAGTCAAATTGTTTCAAGGACATATTTCGTTAAATTTTTTAAAGATTTTTCAATCATTTCATTATTTAGGGGTCAGTGACCTCTAATGATGGGTCAGTCAGAAGATAGTTCAAAATTGTTTGACAGTTTCTATAAAGTGAACTAGTCTACGTCTATACGTAATTATGAAGGGATGTAGTCATTAATTAAACCCCAAATGAGTTGAGGTTTGGTTTGTCTCTTCATAATAAATATGATTATATTCATCATTGGTTATGTAACTGTGGTTTGTTCTGACCATTTTCAAACAGGGTATTAACAAATAAGTTTATTGTTTATGGCAAGTTAAACTTTAAATAACTGAATTCGGATTCAGAAATGTCTAATTACACATAATTTAGTATTAGTTCCATACATACATTTTGTTTGTTTTTTAAATTTGTGTCTATCGTAACAAATGTTGTCTATATCGTACCAAAATGCACCAAGTTGTAAATTTATTTCTAAATAGAAAGAAAATTCAATAAATTTTTCAATTAATCTTAATAGACTTTGGAACATATCAAGATAGTTTATTCTCAACAAAACACTTTCTATACATAATTGACTTAAAAATCATTTTTAATTTATTTCAAATTTTGTATTTTAGTGAGATAAAAAAAATTTAAAAACAACTTGCTTGTATTTTGTATAGTAAATGATCGCACTTATATCAATTTTATCACGTTTTTTTGAATATTTATATACTACAGGGATGACCAAAGAAAAAAATCTAAGGAGGGGTCCAATGATGGTCAAAACATATCGGATTTTTACGACCGTTTTCTTGAGGTTTAGGTGTATTCATGACTAAAAATGAATTTTTTTTTGTTTCTTAAAAAATATAAGTAGCCTTACCAAGTATTTACCTGGTATAATACCTCAGCAAAAATATCAAAATGTACCATGTCTACAATTTAGAGCGAGTTTTTTCAAAATATCACCTAAAACCTGAAAAACGGCACTCATTTTTCCTCGTTTTTCCATCATTTTGTCGGATATTTTCGGCAATTTTCCCGATTAAACTTGAGTTAAACTGAATTAAGCCTAATTTAACTGGAATACAGCAGGAACAAAAATTGATACTTCCGGCAGAAGGGGATATTTTACAAAATCATTAGGGGGTATTTTTTGGTAGTCAAAATCTAAACTGCCCTTAGCGACCATTTTCTTCTAAAATAAGCGTATTTCCGGCGATTTTAAGTGTAAATTAGCTTAATTAGGCTATAATTAGCTATTTTGCAAGTTTGAAGACTAAAATAAAGAACAAAATGACCGACTTCCCAGCCTCCATTTGCAAAAATGTTTGAATTTTGGCAGTCATTACCAAAAATTCCCAAATTTTTATCAAAATTTCCCAAAAATTTGACGGCTTGCTTCACTTTCAAGAGCCGTAGGGAAAGAGGAGAGAATAGTTTACGGAGGGAAACCAAATACCCCTCCTATTGGCCAACTATGATTTTAGAAAAAGAAAATTAACTGTTGATTTAAATTAATTGTACCATATTGCTTGTATAAGTGAAGAGAAAATCAGTAAAATAGCAAAGATTAGCATAGATTAGCATAGATTAATTTTTTTGCTATTTTACTGATTCAAGGAGTAATTTAAGCAAATTTTTAAGAACTATAATTATATTATGTGTTATAAATTAAATAAAAGAATTAAAGTATGAAAATTAAATTATCCTCAATTGTACAAAATATTTCCCTCACTTTATGCCGGAATACACCATAAAGCCTTTTTTAAAGAAAAAGATCAATTCACTTATATTATGCCAAACTATGTAAGGTAATACGGTAGGTATTATTTCGGAAATTAGAAATCTTCACCCATTTAAAAGTTTGAATGAAGGCATAGTTTGATTGATTAGTATTAACCATTGGCAATCCTGCTTTTGAAAAAAGGGTTCGACAGTAGTATATCAGTAATTTTTTGCCTTTATATAGTTTTTTAATCAACTTAAGATTTTTTTCATTAATTGTTTATAAACATTAAAACATTTATTAATTTTTTTAAGTGTTAGCTATTTATTTGTTAGTAAATTCACCCTTAATAGTTTATTAAAATATTTGTGAAAACTTGCAAGCTTCACGGATTAGTTCATTATATTATATAGAAATCAATGTAGAATCACTTGAAAATTTACCTTTCATTGATTAGCATTATAACTGCTGATAAGTAGTCAAGTAGTCAACGGTCTTGAGAACTAAACAGACAAAACAGACTAATTGTTGAGTAAAACTAAAACTTATAAAAATATTTAAAAATGATTAAAGTTATAAGTTAAGTTATACAAAATATTTCTATTAAAAAAAAGAGGTCCCACCGAGACTCGAACT